>VMDO01027706.1:0-24906 GCA_007922755.1 Pedetes capensis | reverse complement strand
GGTCAGCTAGGTACTGGGGCCATAAAAATCGTTTCATAATTTTTGTTATAAATAGCCATAATGCTCTGAAGAGAATGAAAAAATTTCAGCATCATGAGCAATGTATGAAGCCAAATACTACTGGTTTTACAATTCTATCAATATATTTTAGCATTTACATTTTTGCTATTTTTCAGTAGCATTATAGATTTTATATTTGTTAATTTGTTAGCAGAGCTGTGGATTTTTCTCATAATTTACTATCCCTATTATCCATTTAAAAATATGTTCATCTCCTTTTTTTTTGATAGCTTCATTGAGGTATAATTTACATACAATAAAATTCACCCATTTTAAATCTCTAGCATGATGATTTTTAGTATTTACAATCATCCTAGTTTAAAAAACTTCCGTCATTCCAAAAAGTTCCCTTATGCCTGTTCATGTTCAAGTCCCCTTACATCCTTAGCCTCAGGCAACCTCAGATCTGCTTCCTCTCTCCATTGTTTGGACTTTTCCAGAAATTTCACATAAATGGAATCATACAAACTGTAGTATTTTATATCTGGCTTCTTACACACAGTAAAATGTTTTTGAAGTTCATCTCTGCTGTAGCATTATCAGTAGTATTTCCTTCCTGTATTATTGTTCAACAGTATTCCACTATATGGATATTTGAATTGTTATCAGATTTTGATTATCATGAATAATGTGGCTATGAGCATTTGCACACAAGTCTGTATAGACATATGTTTTTATTTTTCTTGGGTAGACACCTAGCAATAAAATGGCTGGGTCATAGGGTAACAAATCTATATTTAATTATTTTAAAAAATCTGCCAAACTGGGTATACCATTTTATATTTCCACCGCAATATATACAGGTTCCAGCTCCTTTATATTTTTGCCAATACTTGGTGTTGTCATTCTTTTTGATGGCTATGGTCTGAATGCTTGTGTTCCCCCAAATTCATATGCTGACATCCTAGCCACCAAAGGGATGATACTGAGAGATGGGAGGCTATGGGAGCCCTTATGAGCCCAGTATTTTTGGTAAGAATTGTTGTTGTTAGTTGCCGTTGAGTCAGGTCCAACCCACAGTGACCCTCTTAGGGTTTCCAACGGCTGATTGTTTGGGGATTGCTTCAGGAATGGATTGCCATATCCTTCTCCCATTTTTGTGGTTCTGGGGATCCAACCTGGGCCCTCAGAGACTGCAGCGCAGCACTCTACCATCTGAGCTAAACCCCAGCCCCCAAACTCTGTTATTGTTACATACCGTCTAGTTGAGTCTAACTCATTGTGACCCTCATAGGGTTTTCAGATATCTTTGGGATCTTGTTAGCCTCTTCCCCATGTGAGGAGACAGGAAAAGGACATCATGTATGAGCCAGAAAGTAGGCTTTCATCTTGGACTTCTCAGTCTCAAGAATCATGAGAAATACGTTTCTGTTGGTCGCAAGTTACACAGTTGATCGTATTTTGTTGTTGAAGTCCAAACAGACTTGAGACATTGATTTTAACCATTTTAGTAGGTGTATGGTGGTATCCTTTACACTTTTAACTTGCATTTTTCCAATGACTCATGACCTTTTCATGTGCATATTTGCTATTTTTGTATTATACCTAACATCTTTCAATGGACTCTGATTACTGTCCTTGTAATTTGGAAGGAATTCTTTATGTAAATGAGACAGCAAATTTTTAATTTTCTCAAACCATTGCTTTCATTGTAATACTATTTTATTATTTTTATCCATATCCCTCTTGGTAGAACTAAGTACATCTCTCCTATGCTATCATAGGATATTGAAAATCCTATCACTGTCATTCAATATGTGACTGTTTCTTCATATATATATTATTATGAATTTTTTTTTCTATGGGGTTTTATATGGACAACAATTTCTTTGCTCACCCCTCTTTTCTTTTGCAGTACTAGAAGTTGAACCCAGGGCCTCACACATGCTTTGCAAGTCGTCTACCACTGAGGTGCAACCCCAGCCCATTTTTTCACTTGTTATTTTAAGACATGGCCTCAATAAGTTATGCAGGCTGGCTCTGGCCTCAAACCTACAATCCTCCTGCCTTGGCCTCCTGGGTTGCTGGGCTTACAGGCATGGGCCACTGTGCTTGGCTCTTCTGCATCTTTTGAAATATGGATCACTATGGTTTATGAAGATATTGGCTTTTGAATCTCTAACATCTGGCATGGCTATACCTATAACTTATGACTAAAATATATGCTTATTTCTATAAAAACAGATAAATTTATTTTGTCTCTGATGATGTTATTCATTTCTTTGAAAATCAAAACTGTGTCTTCCCTTTAAATATGAGGTAATGTTATTCAATATTCCTTTGTTTTAAAAAGGCAGTTTAAATGGATAGAGTAGCCCATCAATGAGTAGCACTCTGAAACTTCAAGTTAATTCTTTTCTCTTCAGTTATATATTTATTCCTTTTCTCACTGTTAGATTTTACCTAGATTCGTACAAATTTGGAAACTCCAGGAATCAACTTTTCTGTGTGTGTACCTTTAGTGAAATAGTATTTTAAAAGTTGTAGCTTTGCATTTTAACATAAGCCACTGAAAAATACATTAATATTATTCCTTACTTATTTTATTACATAGAAATATATCTTGTAACTTTGCTAAAAAAGTTCTGTAGGGGTTATGAGATCCAAATATATAAGACCCATATGCTTAATAAGGCTGTTTAATTCAATTTTTCCTTCATTGATTCAATGAAGCACAAGAGATTAGAATATTTTGTTCCAAAATGTAGCCCCCATAATACTTACATTAGAATCACAGGGGGACTTTTTGTTTAAAAGACAAGTTCCTGGGCCCCACCAAGTTAGGGTGATTATGCGGGAATGTTGTCACTGGGGCTGGGTAGGGAGGAAGACTGGAAGTCTGCTCAGTGATAATGATGCTGGGACCACAGTGTCTGGCTAGAATCAGAGTTCCTGATTTGAAATGTAGTGTGACCACTTACTAACCATAGAACTTGGGCAAACATGGATAGCTCCTACCTCAAACATCAGTGGTACTGGTTGTGTATGTAAGGTATCTGTACACATTTGAGGCTCAAAATACATTAGCTTCTGTCCACCAGCAATTTGTTCCATCCTAGTTTTGAGTACTCCTGACTTACCTTAACAAGGGTCACAATCCCTTCATTAGTGTGAGCATCAGTTTCTATGTGGAAATAGCCTCCTTCATTTCCTGATGCAAATGTAAAATTCGCTAACCAATTATCAGAGCCGACTTCATCTGCATCAGTCACTTTTATGCGCATAACTTCCACATTGACTTGATTTTCTTCAACCATACCTTCATACTGTAAAACATGAACACATGATTTTTACTTTAATGTAACACAAACTTAAATGATGTATTTTTAGCTAGGGCTGAAAAATGAGTAAATAGGTACATTTATGATAAAAATAAGTTACCATTTCATTTTCCACTACAGGTATATTGTCATTGACATCCAAAATCTGAATCCGAACTTGAGCTTGTGGTACTGGTTTATCTGTGTTTTTGTCATTGCCATCTCTTGCTTCTACTGTCAAGGAATAGCTGCTGTGCTCCTATAGGGCAATGAAAAATAATCGAACTTGAGTGAAAATGAATCGTTTCCAACTTTGCCTTTCTGGTTTTAGTTTACTTTATCATTAGGAAATGGACCATGGCATATTTTGTTCATAAATAAGTTTCATGCTTTGCTGTTACTGGTGTGAACATCTCATTGATTTGCAGTCAGAGCTTTTGTAGGAGGGCAGAAAAGCACAGGAAGGTTATTAATAAATTCTTAAATATGTTGCTGGTGATATTCTCAGATGACTCTCCTTAAAACAGTCTGCACCAAGGAAACCCTGCTCAAAAGGCAGTTTATTCTACACTGGAGGTGTCTGTGGGACTGTATGAAGTATTTTTTCATACTCCACACTTTGTTCTTAGCTAAAAGTTAAGCCAGGAAAACCTGGTCTTAAGAAAACCTGGCCAGTGAAGGCAAAACTTGGTGAACTTTGTCCAGACTTCCTAGAGATAAGGCACTTAGAGAATGTGTCCTAGAGAATGACTGTGTCTAGGAGATCATTTAATGATGTCACTCAAAAGTGAATTCTTCTCTTCCAAGCGGTCCCCTTACAATGGCTCCATTCATTGTGGCTGCAGTTTAAGGGGGTGGGCGGCCCGTGTCAGTGTATGGAGGTCCTGTGTGGGGCACAACCTCTAAGTGAACAGAGGACAACTAGGTCTTTGGAGCCAGCTGCCTGGGCTCCCGTTCTGCCTTTGTCACTTACTATCTGGTTTGGACTCACACACTCCATCCCTTTGACCTTCGGTTTCCTTATGTTTAAGACAGGGGTAATAGCTGGAACTGCCTCACAGGGTTCCTATGTGGATTAAATCTGCTAGTCCATGTAAAGGGCTCAGGACAGCACTTGACACATGACAAATGACCCATAAATGACTGCCATTATTCTTGGCTAAATTTCCCATACTTCAGAGACAACAGCTTGTTAAAAATCACACTGGTAATTCAAAGTAATACTTCTCCTTCTGATTTTAGGTGAAAAGGTATATTGTGTGAAAAGGTATAGAGTGGAATCTTAGGAGTAACCAATCATATTCTTAAATTTGACTAGGATCCCCACAGGAATGTTGGCTACAATCCTTCCCATCTGAGCAGAGTTAATTTTCCAAGTATGATACAATGCACTTTGATGACAGCATTCTTAAGATCACAAACGTTTTACTTTTATGTACTATTAAAACATTCATGCACAAAGCATTTAAAACGTCTTCTGTCTGGCTGGGTGCTGTGGCGCACACCTGTAATCCCAGTGACTTCGAGGCTGAGGTAGGAAGATAGCAAGTTCGAGGTCAGAGGCAGCCTGAGTAACTTAGTGATATCCTATCCCAAAATAAAAAATGAACAAAGGGCTGGGGGTAAAAGCTCAGTGATTGTGTGTGAGGCCCTGGGTTTACCACCCTCGGTATTGTAAACTCCAAACTTCTATCTCCCCTTTTAATTTAAAAACTTGAGTTAGGAATTTAAAAGAAAAAAAAGTGATTTTTTGAGAGAATACTCTTTCTAGGAAATCTACTTATTCATCATCCCTTATAATTTGGGATTTAAAATAATTTTTTCCTTTAATGAGGATTTTTAAGCCTTAATGAAGATTCCTGTTTCCAAACGCATCCCTCATCACTCCTCCCACTCCGTATATGTACTAACAGTGGGAGACACTCCTGACTCTTCATTAGAGAACCACCAATGAAGTAAGGCTGCTTCAGGACTCTCTAATAAACAGAGTTAGAACTGGAAAGGGACCAGAACAATGCTGTCTTTGTGTAATTTAAAATTTTCTAAGACACATTTTAAAAAAATAAAAAGAAATGTGGTATTAGTTTTAAACAAGTATATTTAACTCATGATACACAGTCTTATAATTTTAATATATAATCAACATAAAAAATTAAGGCCATATCTTATATTCTTTCTTTATTGGCTAATGTTAAGTCTCCCAAGCCTGCACCCATAGCGTCCTAGCATCTGATCCTGCCTAATCGCAGAAGCTAAGCAGGGTTGGCCTAGTTAGTCCTTAGATGGGAGACTGCTTGGGAATAGCAGGTGCTATGGGCTAGGGAGAAGGACCTGGTAGCCCACTCCCAAGAAACAATCAGTCATTGAAAACCCTATGAATATAAGAGAAGCACTGATAATAGTGCTGGGCATGGCACAGCGTTGGGGAGTGTTTTGTTATGTTGTACATAGGATCACTAGGAGTCGGAACCAACTTGACCACACCTAAAAACAAGTCTTCCAAACATAGTACTTATTTATGTATCTTAATATGCACACGGGGCTGGGAGTTTTGGTAGAGTGCTATTCTGCAGGCTCTGAGGTCCTGGGTTCAATTCCCAGCACCACAAAAACTGGGAGAAAGATGTGGCAATCCACTCCCAAGGCGATCCTGAAACAATTGGCCATTGAAAACCCTCTGAGGGTTGTTATGAGTGAGACATGACTCGATGGCACCTTACAACAACAATATGCACACAGTACATCTCAATTTGCCTGCAGCCCTACCACTGTGGCTTCTGATCCTGTCAGATGTTGGAAGCTAAGCAGGGTCGGGACTGGTTATTAGTTTGATGGGAGACAGCCTGGGAACACCAGGTGCTGCAGGCTTGGGAGAAGGACCCAGGAACACACTCCCAAAAAATAATCAGCCATTGAAAATCCTATGAATAGCAGAGAAGCACTGACAATAGTGTTTCATCTATTGTATTCAGGGTCGCTATGAGTTGGATACCGACTGGATGGCCCCTAACACCACCACCACCACCACCGCCTCCTCCATTTGGACTAGTCACATTCCAAGTGCTCAACAGCCACTAGCCACATATGCTAATGACTATCATACTGGATAGCACGTCCCTAAAAGATGACAATTTTTAGAGCTCTCCTGTGAATGAGGAATACAAAACAGAATAAGTATATTAGAAAAGAAAAATAAAGAGTGGAGAAATGGGAAAGGATAGTAGGGAGCTTAAGAGATAGGCAACATAAAACACTAATTTACCTCTCTGTCCAAAGTAATACTGGTTGTATAAATTTCTCCAGTATCTTTATTTAGGATGAACACCGGTGGATATGCAGGCTCCTGAGATACGATTTTGTAGCTGATTTTAGAATTCATAGTATTGGGCTCATCTGCATCTACTGCAGTGATTTTCATCACAAGTGTATCTGGTATAGAAATAAAGATGTCTGAGGTAAGCACACTTACATGTTACTCTTTTATTTATAATTTCAGCTTGTTCCTATACAAGGATTTCAGGTACCTATGAAAATCACAGTTTCCCATGACAATTAACATGGATGAGGAAGTGAGTATGAATGGAGTATAGGGGGAAAACCAAGATGAGGCCAAAGCTCAGGTTAGGGTGAAGTCCTGCAAAATTGTTGCAAGATGGCCACAGACTTGTTTTGGTGGCCAATACGGAGAAAGATGCATAAGCAGATACATGAGCTTGATGTTTGTTAAGACACAAACAAATCAGGAGGAGTACAACTATTCTTTTTGTTATGACCAAAGAGAAATCTCTCCTTTGACTCCTATGTAGAGTCCTCCATTGAACAATGATGTCAATACACTTTACACTAAAAATAATGTAAGTCATAGGTCAGGAAGTACACCCTGTGGCCCAGAGCCAGCCAGGAACTTGTTTTTGAACTTACAGTTCTAGTGAGACAGAGCCATGCCCATTTGTTTACATAGTATCTATGGCTGCTTTCCTGATCCAGAGCAGATTGAGTAGCAGCTATGGAGACCTTACCTGTGGTATCAATCTACTATTTTTTCTGAGGGTAAAAAAGATTAAGTCTTTTGGCATTATCATAAGAGAAGCAGTTCTGAATCGAGGCAATAGGTTTATTTACTATTTGTCTTGTGGGTAACACTCAACTTTTATTTAGGATATAAAATTTAGTGTTTATTTACACATTAGGGCTAAATTGACCTGGACCATTCATTCATAAAAACCACAGACTCTAAGTAAGGCATAGTGGCACATGCTTGTAATCCCAGCACCCAGAAGGCTGAGGCAGGAGGATCTACATTGAGTTCCAGGCCAGCCTAGACTACATGGAGAGATCCTGTTTCCATAAACCAAAACCAAACTGAACCAAAACAAAACAAAAATAAAAACAGTAGTCTCTTACTTGCTGCACTCAGTTCTTCAACAGATCCAACAAAGACTTCCTGTGTGAACACTGGTTCATTGTCATTGATGTCCAGAACTTTAATGCGGAGTTCTATTGGTTTCTCTAGATTGTTTCCTTTTGCATCCAAAGCATAACCTGTTAACTGAAATCATGACATAAATAATAAGCCTAGTTTTAAGCTAAAATAATTGAATTGCTATAGTATCAAAAATAATAAAACAAATCATCACTATAAGCAAAGAAAAGCTACAATTAAAGGAAAAATTGTTCTTACCAGAAAATACGGTGTTTCTTCCCGATCAAGAATGCTGGTAACGTTCAATTCTCCAGTGTCTTTATTAAAGACAAATATACCAAGAGGTGGCTCTGTAATCCCTTTTCCAGTGTATTTGTAGGTAATTTTTATTCCTCTTTCTTCAGCAATATCAGAATGTATCTAACATAAAAAAACAGAGAAATGCTGCAGGTTAAATTCTTTATAATTTACATGTAAATAATTTTTTGTTTTGTTTTTTTGCGGTACTGGGGGTTGAACCCAGTGCCTCGCGCTTGCATGTTCTGCAAGTGCTGGACCTCTGAGCTGCACCCCCAGCCCATTTTTTTACTTTTTGAGACAGGGTCTTGCTAAGTTACACAGACCACCTCTGGTCTCGAACTTGTGATCCTCCTGCCTCCGCCTCCCAGACCGCTGGGATTACAGGCGTGCGCCACCGTGCCCAGCTCTTAAATAAATATTTTTAATGTGCCATTTTCCTCTGAGGCTGTCATGATGTGGATAGCGGGGAGGGGTCAGGTACACATTCTCATCTCGTTCAGTTCAGTCTCGGTTCCAACCTTGTCTCGGTCACACTGGCTATGTGACTCTTAGGTAGGTAGGTACTCAACTTCCCCATGCCTCAGAGTTCCTTCTCTGTAAAATGGAGAGAATACAACAGTGCTTACCTTTTACGGTTATTGTGAAATCAAAATATAGTTCAGGGTATATTTTGTGGGGGAAGTAGATTTTATCTTATTTTATTTATTTTTGCGGTGCTGGGGATCAAACCCAGAGTATCATGCATGCTAGGTAAGCTACAAACCACCAAGCTATACCCCCAGCCCTTGGGGGTATACATTTTAAATCCTACACATATAGTAAAAATTGCAGAGTTAAAATCATCATTTCAAATCCATACATTTGCCTGTAAAGTATGAACAAGGCTTCCTTCCAGGGAGGGACTAATGCAGTCAAGTGCCTTCCCTGCTTGGACTGCTTCAGCAAATCAGTATTTCTAACCTGTTGGGTCTTTTGTAGTTATCATCTTTCTCCTCTACAAAGTTTTAGTCCTATCTTTGATTCTTCATTAATAAATGCTTCTCTGTGGCACCCTGTTGGTTCCTCAATTTCTTCCTTTACACATCACTGAAGCCTTTACCACCTACTGTCTGGCCAGTTCTTTCTGTCCTAAAACTTGAGGATTAGTGACATCATATTCCTTCCATAGATTTCTCTACATGCACCATGGCTGAGAAATCAAAGGAACAGCAGATGGGGCCTCTTACCTCTCTCTACACCAGCTCTGCTCCTCCAGAGCAATGGTAACACTGGAGCAGTCACATAATCACTTTTCACTGAGCATCGGTCTGTCTGTCTGTCTCTCTTTCCATCCCAAGTGCATGCATATACACATCCACATATATAATGTATTCATACCCTCACGTATGACATGTATTCATACGTGTCAGCTTGTCATGCTGTGGGGGCTTGCGTGTTGCTGTGATGCTGAAAGCTGTGCCACCAGTATTTCAGATACCAGCAGGGCCACCTATAGTGGACGGGTTTCAGCTGGGCTTCCAGACTAAGACAGACTAGGAAGGACTCAACAGCCCACTCTTGAAACAATTAGTCATTGAAAAACCTATGACTAGCAGAGAAGCACTGTCAAATATAATGCCAGAAAATGAGCCCTCCAGGCTGGAAGGCATTCAGAAAATAACTGGAGAAGAGTTGTCTTTTCAAAGTAGAGTTGACCTTAATGATGGGAATGGAGTAAAGCCTCTGGGACCTCTTTTTCCTAATGTGACATGATACAAAATGAGAATAAACATAGTGGCTGCAACAACGGGCTCAAACACAAAATGATTGTGTGCATGGCACAGTGTTGGGTAGTGTTTTGTTTTGCTGTACTTAAGGTTGCTATGAGTCGGATCTGACTTGACAGCATCTAACCAAACAAAATTTAAATACACATTAAAGTATTTGTAAGGATAGTTTAGGTCTTTATGTACTGATTACATTTATTACGTAGCCTTATGTTAGAAATAAAATAAAAACTGTTTACAGGCAAAACTGTTGGTCTGTATATATATGTAGACAGGTAGGAGTATGTATGTATATACAAACATATGCCTTTCATAAGGTCTGGAGGGTGCTAAACTGTTGACAATATTACTTCTAAGTACTGAATTTGGAAAGGTGGAGAAACTTTACTAGATCTTTTACTTTTTAATGTAAATTTTACTCCCATTTTTTTCTTTTCGTTCTTTTTCTTTCCTTTTTTTTTTTTTTTTTTTTTCAGTACTGGGGGGTGGGGTGGAGTTGAACCCAGGGCCTCGTGCATAATTTGCAAATGCTCTACCACTGAGCTGCACCGTAGTCCCTTTTTAATTTTTTATCATGAGACAGGGTCTTGCTAAGTTACACAGGCTATCTCTGGCATCAAACTTGTGATCCTCCTGCCTCTGCCTCTCCAGTTATTGGGGCAACAGGTGAGTACTTCCATGCCTGGCATAAATTTGATCTTAATTTGTACAATGAAAATTAGTACAATGAAAATTAGTAAGAACAGCTAACACTTGTTAAACCTTTAAGAATCAATGCATTTTAGGGAAATTTATTGTGTGAATAACTTAGATCTCAAAGCAACAAAACAAAACAAAAATACAAGCCAAAGCAAAACAAAAAACTTAGTTGCTTGTACATATACTATTATGTGAAGCCATACTAAAGGAGTCTGGACTTTTATAAAAACATGTTGCTGGAAAAAGGAAACTTTTGCATTTACTTTGTAGCTGTTCTCTCCCTCTCCCTCTCCCTCTCCTTTTTTCACTGCTTTTTGTTTTTGAGACAAGGACTCTAGTCTGGCGTGGAGTTTACTATATAGTCCAATCTGGCCTCAAATTGGTAATCCTCTTGTTTCAGCCTCCACATTGCTGGTATTACAGGTACATGCCATCACGCATTGTTTATTTATTATCTATTTATTTTTCTATTTCTCTTAAAGGAGGACTTCATATATATCATTATAAGATTAGAAAGATGAAGGTTACTTGGTCATAAACAAACATGTGTTCACATTCTTGAAAGTATTTATTGAGCACCTACTGCACACTGGGCTGGGGTTTGGGTCAGTTGGTAGAGTGCTGCTCTGCACACTCCAAGACCCTGGGTTCCATCCCGGTACTGCAAAACTGGGAGAAGGACCTGGCAGCCCACTCCTGAAACAATCCTGAAACATTCTGCCATCAAAAACCTTATGAATAGTAAAGAAGTACCGACACAGCGCAGGGTATGGTACAGTGTTGGAAAGGGTTTCATTCTGTTGTACACAGGGTTGCTATGAGTTGGACCTGACTGGATGGCACCAAATACCACCACCACCACCACACACTGGCATTGTTCAGGGCCCAGGCAGACAGGACCCATGATCTCTAAGTACTGAGCCTTGCCCTCATGGAGCTTATATTCTACTGAGGGAGACGGACCAGAAGCAAGTAATGCATGACACAAGATCAAATATTCCATAAGCCAAACTGATAGAGGATAAAGAGGACAGAGAGAAATAGCAGAGGAGGCAGGGAGAAGGAAGTGACATTTGAGCAGAGGCCTGATGATATGACACACTGCAAATACCTGTGGGTAGTGGCTTCCAGGGAGAGGGAACCAAAAGTACAAAGGGCAGGATGCTGACGTGAGCGGTGGTCACTTTAGGGGACACACCAGAGCAGGAGATGGGAAGTGAGAGGAACCAAGGACAGAGAGGAGGCCAGGACCTCAAATCACATGGGCTCTCGCAGACCAGGGCCAGGGGGTTACTTCTTTCTTTGTACGGGGAAGCTACTCAAAGGGTTTCACTAGGAGGGTGAAGAGCTTTGGCTGTCTTTTCAAAAGTTCACTCTGGCTCATTTCTAGAGGAGGAGGGCCTGGCAAGGGTGAAAGCAGGGAGCCAAGCTGGGAGCTGTTTTTTTAATGCAGGCTGGAGGGGAATGGCAGTAAAGGTGAAGAGAAGTGGGCTGTCTGGGGTATATTTTTAGGGTAGAACTGATAGTACTTGCTACATTTTTGGCTTAGAAAACAAGACAGAATTATGCCATTTACAGAAACAGGTTGAACTTAAGGACAGCAAGTTTAGAGGAAAATAAAAATCAAGGATTCAGGCTTGTGCATGCTATCTTTGAGATATACAGTATGAAGATTACCACGTAATTTATTTAAAAAATTGGAGCCTTTGATAGTGAACAGGGAGGCATTAATCACTTATCTAGCACAATATGATGGCAGGGCTCTCCCAGGCAAACGAGGACACAGAGTCACCCCCTCTCTCTCGGAATCTGTTCTTTTCATTTTGAAAACTACTTTTTATGATAATATCCTCTTTTGAGTAATGGAACACTTATGCCAGATCCCTTAACTCCTGTCTGCATCAAAATCTAAGTTTACATATATATTTGCCACATCTTCCAGAATGGGAAAGGCAATCTTAAAGTTGGCGCTTCTTGCTAAAAAGTAAGCTCTGCTAATTTTCAAAAACATCCTAAGTATTAAAAAACTCAGTAAGCACATTAAGTAATTTCCCTTAAAATTCAAAATGAACATAAAAATCTCTCACACCATAGTTTAATCATATGCGTATGACAGCCATATTCCTCTTTAGAACGTACCTTGGCAATAGGATTCTTTTTGGACAGATCTTCTCCCTCCCGAAGACTCACAGGGGCAGTGATCCAAGCCCGCTTTTGCCGCACTAAGTGAGTATGTTTAGGAAGCAGCTTCTTTTCACTTCTTGTGTTTAAGGTCTACAACAACAAAATATTGCCCCCAAATTACTACATATCATCAAACCTTAGTATGCTGTTTTTTAATTTACTAAACTTTAAAAATAGTGCAAATTTTCAGGTGTTTTTTATTTCTTAATAAGGTTTGTCTTCTTTTTATAACAAGGTTTATTTTCAAACAGGGAATATATATATTCTAGCAAACTGTATGTGTGCCTGGAGCTGTAGCCCTGTGGCTTCCAATCCTGTCAGATCTTGGAAGCTAAGCAGGGTCGGGCCTGGTTAGTACCTGGATGGGAGACCGCCTGAGAACACTAGAAGCTGTAGGCTTGGGAGAAGGACCTGGCAACCCCCTCCCAAAAATCAATCTGCCATTGAAAACCCTATGAACAGCAGAGAAGCACTGACAATAGCGTTTCCCCTATTGTACAGAGGGTTGCTATACCGACTCGATGGCACCTAACAACAACAACAACAACAACAAGCAAACTGTATAGGCATTCAAGAAATTGTCTGCAAACTGGCAAAGTAGCAGGATTTTGTCTTTCACTGTAAAGTTTTCCCAGAGTGAAGAGTTTAAAAGGCTAAACAGTAGTTTAGTGGCCTTGCAAATTGGCAAATTAGATATAACAGACAGTGTAAAATTATTTTTTCTTAGTAGGTGAAAATGAAGTTTCTTTTCTCTGTGATGGTTTACAGTTTAAAAATAAATTAGCACATTTTAAGACTATGTCTTAGTAAACTGCTGGTGTAAATTCGTCCCAAATGATACAACTGCCAGTTAGTGAATTTATTTTTTTTCAGGATTAGGTAAAGAATTAAATTTCCCATTTCTTGTTTTCAGAACCTTAGGCAGAAAGTGATTTTATACATTCACAGATGGATTTTATAATAAATATATATTTTACCCAAGGAAAATTTCAATGCAGATGATCCAGTGTCCTAAGATAAGAAATGATTACTATACTAGGTTTATCTTACCCTTTTACTCAGTTTGTTGCTCTACATGATTATGTATTTATTTCAAAATATTCACACTGTATATCACTAAGTCATTGATTATTCTTTGTTTATATTTGAAAAGATTTTTCTTAATTTAAAAATGTAAGTTATATAACATTACAAATGATAACATTAAAATTTATGATGTAAAATTGTAAAATTTTCATTTTTTGTTTGATCTCACAGAATATTCATTATTAACAGTTTGGTGAATATCTTTTATGATCTCTTATGACTACACAGTTGCACATGTATTCAGACATGGATAAAGGTATTTTCCCTACAAAATGCTGCAATGAACATTCCTGAACATATGTTCCTCTGCACACGTTTAAGTGGGAATGGCTAGTTTTTAGGAAACATGGATTTTCAATCTGGTAAACACAGCGCACCCTCACTTGTCTGTCAGCTAGTTGTGGCTTGAGTGTTGCTGTGATGCTGAAAGCTATGTCACTGGTTATCTCAGCTACTAGCAGGGCCACACTGAGCTTCCAGACTAAGACAGACTAAGAAGGACTGAGTAGCCCACTCCTGAAACAATTAGCCATTGAAAGCCCTTGGGGTTGGAAGGCATCCAAAAAACAACCGGGAAGAGCTGCCTCCTCAAAGTAGATTTGATCTTAATGACTGGAATTGAGTGAAGCCCCTGGGACCTCCTTTTGCTGATGTGGTACAACTCAAAATGAGAAAAAACAGTGTCTGCAACAATGGGCTCAAACATAAAAAGATCATGTGCATGGCAGTGTTGGGCAGTGTTTTGTTCTGTTGTGCATAGGGTCGTTATGAGTCAAATCTGACTCACAGCACTTAACAAGAACAAACACAGCTAAACCATACACTATGAAATTAAGCCTCTGAGTTACAAAAGTAGAAATAATCCCCTTGGCTCCTTACCTCTAAGTGAAGTCCACTTCCAAAGTTCAAGAAGATCTGTAAAATAAAATTACAGACATAAAAAGAGAAGTTTAACCACTGCTAATGTCCTTTGTGAAAAGGAAACAAATTATAATTTTCCCCTTTACCCTTCCCAGCAACCAGGGCCAGAAGGGTGGTGGGGGGGAATCTACATTTTCTGTGGTCTACAATGTTTCCTCGAGAAGACTAGGTTTTTTTTTTCCCCCCAGGACTTGGGAGTTGAATACAGGGCTTCACGTACTTTGCAAGTACTCTACCACTAGGGGCACCCCTAGCCTATTTTTTTATTTTGAGATAGGATCTCACTAAATTGTGCAGGCTGCCTCTGGCCTTGAACTCACAATCCTCCTGCCTCGGCCTTCTGCCTTTCTGGGACTACCGGCTTGCACCAGGGCGCCAGGCTGACAATTAGTAAATTAAAAAACAAGAGTCTGTCCTGTGAAAACTTAGCTCTTCCCTGATCGTTTTCTCCTCACCCTCCGGTGTTCAGCACATTTTCTCTACCATTTCATCTCCCGTTTACCCTTCCTCAAGGCTGTCAGTATGAGATGAACCTCCAGCCAACTCTCCCCATCCCCGTGCCTCCCCCCACTCACCCTGACCACATTCAGACTTCCTGGTTTTTCAACGTTCTCAGTTCCAACAACTCTTTTCTTTGATTCTTCACAGGTATTGTTACGGTGTGGACTTACCCATGACATAGTGCTGTTCTAAATACAGCTATGTTAATTCTCCATCTGCCCAATAAAACTCCCATCCTGCTCTCTGAACTTTACCTCTATTTCCTTCTGGTCTTTCAATCTCCTGCTGGCTTTATTTTTCTTCTGGCTTAACCTAAATCAGAACTTTCTAACATGGTAGTCACATGTGGCTATTTATATTTAAAGTGCAATTATTTGAAATTAGTAATTTAATTGCTCATTACCCACCTGGAGAGCACCTGCCTCATTGCAGACCAGTGAGCAACTGCCAGTTGCTGTAAAGATATTGTCAAAGACAACCAGGCACTTGGCTTGACCCTCTGATATTCCTGCCTCACATTCCCTCTAACTCTGTAAACCTCTTGTTCTTATTGATTCTTATCCTGTACTGGTAACACTGATAAAGGCAGCCACAGTAGCGGAACAGACCTGTCCCTTGGGTTAGAGCTTCTCACACCTCTTCCTTCCATGGGAGTGGAGCTTCCTTCCAGGGTGACCATATGGTTAGTTGTGCTCAGGAGAGGGCAGGCTGACACCTGGCACGCAGGGCTCTCACCTGTTAGTGTCCCTCTCCTATGCAAATGTGTGGATATGACTACAGATGATACTGTCACCTTAGTCTTGTCTCCCTCTCTTTATATCCCTATCATAGGCACCCCAGACTTCAGAACCCCCAGTCACACTGACTGCTTCTCTGGACACACTCATTCCTACCTCATGGCTGAGACGGTATCTTCAGCCATCTTCCCTCAGGGGAGAGGAGTCCTGACACATTTCCACCTTCCTGGCTGTATTGTTTTCAGCTCTTCTACTTGTTCTTCCACATTTTTCTCTTCAGGAACCTCGGTCTTTCTGGTCTTTCCGTGAACCTCTCACCTTCTTCCTCACTGGCTAATCAAAGTTATTTAGGTCTTTCTTTTCTTAAGCCAGACATCTGTCTTACTTCTGCTAACACTTACATCTACTGTTCTGTATCCTTCCCTTACCATAATCCCAAACTGAAATAAAAAATCTACCGTCCTCACTTCCCCACTTATGTACGAATTCACTGGACTCTGTCTTTGACTTAGATTTTCTCAGTCTCGTTTGCTTCCCATCTGTATTTCAGATGGTATCTTGTACATCTTTGACATTCCATTCAAGGCTCCCTGTGGGGTCTGTTCTTTGTGTGGACACTTCACCTTATTTCTTTCCTTCCTCTTGTGGGGACATGTTCTTGCCTCTCATTCTAAAGAGAAACTCAACGTTAGTGGATGTTCAGCCTCTAGGATCAGTCTCTGGGGCAGACAAACAACTACAGCCAATATCTTACTTTATGGTCAAATATTACCACTTCTTCATCTTCATCATTTTGTCTTTATTAGTTTGCCCTCCTAGCAATGGTCACAGCACACACAAAACCGAAGTTATGGTCCCCAAATTTATCTCAACAGTGGTGTGGTGGTTGTTGTTGTCAGGTGCCACTGAGTTGGGTCCAACTCAAAGCGACCCTCATAGGTTTTTCTTTTTTCTTTTCTTTTTTCTTTTTGGTACTGGGGGTTGAACCCAGGGCCTTGCACTTGTATGCTTTGCAAGTGCTGGATCACTGAGCTGGACCCCCATTTTTTGACTTTTTTGAGACAGGGTCTCACTAAGTTACACAGACTGCCTCTGGTCTCTAACTTGCGATCCTCCTGCCTCCACCTCCTGAGTCGCTGGGATTACAGGCATGTGCCACCATGCCTGGCTACTGGTCACACTAGTAGTGGTTGATTGTTTTGGAGTTGCTTCAGGAGTGGACTGCCATGTCCTTCTCCCATTTTTGCAGCGCTGTGGATAGAACTCAGGTCCTCAAAGAAGAGTGCAGCACAGCACTCTATTAACTGAGAGAAACCCCAGCCCACTGGCATGGTATGAACAAGTAAAAGCAATGCCACAATAGATTACTTCTCTCTGCATGTTTCTCTGGTAGGAATTTTCTGCAGGAAAGACTAGTGCCTGGACCCAAGATTCCTTAGTGTCACATCGCAGAGAACATTCTTAAAATTGACTATATTTTTTGCCTGGCCTCCTAACCGTCAATCTTTCTCTTTGAAATCCATATTGACAGGGTGGCTGGATGGAATATTTGTCACTTTTATTCTTATCTAGAATCTTACTGGCCCTAGCAAAAAAACATAATAATTATGTGTGACTTTAATTAAATGTTATTATTCTGATTATATATCATGTGTTTTACTAGATGTAAGTAAAAGAGAGGAATTTATAGTCATCTCGTCAAAAGTAAACTCATCACATGAGCATCTTCATTGACTTTGATTAGAATTTACTTTCTGGTTATTATTTGCTGAGAAATGTGAAAACCACATGGCTACAAACAGTGCTTCTTAACCTGTAACGTATATTTGTTCACTGGGATCTTGTGAGAATACAGGCTCCAATTCAGTAGGTCTGGAGTTCAACCTTGCACTTCTCATTTCTACCAAGCTCTCAGATGACACCAATGTTGAGAGTTCTTAGATCAGACTTTGAGTAGCAGGGATGTAAAATGTATATAGAATATCATTGTTTATTTAGCTATAAGGGGGCTGGGATTTAGCTCAGTTGATAGAGTGCCATTTTACAGTTTCTGAGGTTCAGAGTATGATTTCCAGCACCACAAAAATGATAGAAGCACATGGCAACCCACTCCTGAGGCAATTCTGAAACAATCAGCCATTGAAAACCCTATAAGGGTCACTATGAATCAGACATGACTTGATGGCACCTAACAAAAAGAACAATTTAGCTATAAAGCCAACAAAGTCTGCCCCATTCATTAGTATCCCAGTAGTAAGAGCAAGAACCGTCCCTCCTGGTTGCTAATACCTTGAAAGCAGAAACTTATTTCATTAGCTTACTTGTTTTTAACTTTTTAAGGAATTCAAAATTGAGAACAATAACAAATTGAAAACACATCTAAAGGGAGAATTAATAGGTCAATGAACACCCCATAGTGAGCATCCAGTTTTTACAATTACCTCACATAAGCTTATTTAAAGAAAATCTAGAAATAATTTAAGTCTGATTTTTAATTTAGGAATAATTTAAGATCTCCAAAAATGTCACAGATAGACCCAATAGTTCTCTTATCTATTTTTCCCTTATGTTAACATGTTAAGTAACCATGGTAATTTGTCAAAAATAGAAGATTGATACATTTAATTAATGCATTGTTAACTAAATTCAAGATTTTATTCAGGTTTTACCATTTTTCCTACTAATGTCCTTTTTTTCATGTTTCAGGATCAATCTAAGAACCCACACTGCATTTAGTTACCCTCTTTGTTTGTTCTCCTCTGGTCTGTGACTGTTTTTCACAATTCCTTTGCTTTTTATGACTTTGGCACATTTGAGGAAGACAGGGCAAGTATCCTGAAGGATGTCCTCCAATTTGGGGTTATCTGTTGTGCTCTCGTTATCAGAATACAGTCATGTGTGGCTTTTTGTTTTTGTTTTTTTGGTAAGAATATCAGATGTGAAGTGCCCTTTTTGTCGGTCATATCAGAGGTACATGATTTCTACAGGACCTCACTGGTTAAGGTAGTATTTGCAAAGTTTCTCCCTTATAAAGTTCTTGTTTTCCCCTTTCCCTGCTTTACTGTTTGGAAGTAAGTCACTAAGTCTAGCTTCACACCCAGGGTGGAAAATAACTAAGCTCCATCATGGGCCATTTATATATATTTGGAATCCTATAGTAAGAAAGAATTGTCTTTCTCCCTCATTTATTTAATCATTTATGCAGTATTGATTCATATATACTTATTTTGTGGGTTATAATCTAATATTATTTTATTTATTTTGTTCTTTAAATAGTTTCATCTTCGGGCATTGGAAAATCTTATAGGTGAATTCTGTGCCCTTGACATGTCTCATCTTTTGTTTTTGAGTGCTTCTATAATTTCTAGCATTACAAGATGCTCCAGGCTCATCTGGTATTCCCCAAGTATCAGACTAAGAATTAGTCATTCTCCAAGGGCCCTAATTTCAAAGATTGGAGAATGACATTTAAAATCCAAAACTTGGACACGGGTGTAGCTACACATTATAAAACTGCTTCCACTTCTTCAGTCACTTTTCCAGTGAAATCCTGTCAGTAAAAAAAGAATTTTCCTTAATGTTGATTAGAAAGTCTCTTTAATTAGTTTTGAGAAGTGCTATCATTTAATGGGAAACATGTAACTTTGGAAATAGTCATACCTAGATTAAAATCTTGATTCTGTCACACAAGTTGGTTTAGGCTGCATTTCCTCACTTATAATCTGAGAATACAACATATGGTGGCTTATATTTTGTTGTCTTAGATATTTGCCATGTTTTTCTCACCTTCAGTGTTCACAGAACCCCATTCTGTTCAGGTATCAGGTAGACAGTGCCCAGCTCATGAAGCTGAATAATGAATGGTATTTGATGGAGCAGGTGTACTCACTTTGACGGTGGCTAGTTTAGGCAGAAAGTTTGGTCAACGAGGTATCAGGAGAGTCTGCCAATGATTCTCTTCACTCCTGAGAGAAGCATACACAGTCTCCCTTTTTAAGCACCTTTGGAAACTGGTGAGCAAGGATGAGACATGTGGAATTATTGCCAACTTATGACAATGAGGGGAAAGCTAACAAAATGTAAAGTAGCCAGATTGAAACGATAACATCTTTCGAGGTAGAGAATTGGTCTAATCTGGAGCCACCTCACTTCTAGAGTATTTCTTGTTGTAGTTAGATGCCCTCAATTCAGGTCCGACTCATAGTGACTCTATGTACAGCAGAACAAAACACTCCCCGACTCTGTGCCAGGCCATGATCTTTTTTATGTTTAAGCCCATTGTTGCAGACACTGTATCAATCCATCTAGTTGAGGGTCTTCCTATTTTTTCACTGACCTGCCACTCTCCCAAACATGATGTCCTTCCCCAGGGATTGGTTCCTCCTGAAAACATTTCTAAAATAGGTCACACACAGTCTAGCCATCCTTGCTTCCAAGGAGACTCTGGTTGCACTTCTTGGATGGATCTATTGGTTCTTTTGACATTCCATGGAATATTCAATATTCTTCTCCAGCACCATAACTCAAAAGCATCAATTCTTCTGTCTCCCTTTTTCAATGTCCAGCTTTCACAACCATATGATGCAACTGAAAATACCAACAGCATGACCCAGGTCCACCTTTGTCTTCAATGTGACACCTTTATTTTTCAATACTTTAAGGAGGTCTTTTGCCACAGCTTTTCCCAATGCAATGAGTCTTTTGATTTCTTGACTGCTGCTTCTACAGTTGCTGATTATAGAACCAAGTAAAGCAAAATCTTGGACAACTTCAATCTTTTCTCCATTTAACTCGAAGTTGCACACTGACCCAGTTGTAAGGATTTTTGTTTTGTTGATGTTGACGCACAATCCAAACTGAAGGCTGTATTCTTTGATCTTCATCAATAAATGTTTCAAATCCTCTTCACGTTCTGCAAGTAAAGTTGTGTCATCTGCATAACACAGTTTGTTAACAAGTCTTCCTCCGATCCTGATGCCGTGTTCTTCTTCATAAATTCCAGCTTCTTGGGTTATTTCCTCAGCATAAAGACTGAAGAGGTATGGTGAAAGGTTACAGCCCTGAAAGGTTACATACCTTTCTCGACTTTAAACCAAGCAGTGTTTCCTTGTTCTTTTTAAATGTTTTGTTCTGCCTCCTGGCCCATGTGCAGATTTCTCATGAATACAATTAAGTGCTCTGGTATTCCCATTCTTTGCAATGTTATCCATAATTTATCCACACAGTCAAATGCTTTTGCATATTCAAGAAAACATAGATAGACATCTTTCTGGTATTTTCTGCTTTTGGCTAGTATCCATCTCATATCAGCAATGATGTCCTGGGTTGTACACCCTCTTCTAAATTTGGCTTGATTTTTTTTGGTAGTTCCCTGTCTATAAACTGCTATACTCACTTTTGAATGGTCTTTAGCAACACTTTACTTGCATGAGATATGAATGATATTGTTTGATAATTCCTGCATTTAGAGAGTTTTTCATAGGCAATAACCCTTTTGGTTTGACCTGCTTTTAATTGGGTTTTTGTGGCTTGCATCTGAAAGCAACCTAAGCAATACACCCATTTTGCAGGGTTGTTGTGCTAATTAAAGAAATAATACATCAATATAACTATCACAGTGACTGGTGCTCAATAAACAGAATTTATGATGACATTTTCTCAGCTCTAAGTCTTGTATGTTAACATAGCTGAAGTTAGGGTTTACTTATATCTTCAATTTTCTGAGCTCCTACAATATGCTAAATAATTCAATATTCTTACCCTATTGGACCCTCATGCTTGGAAGACAGCCAAAGCAGGTTGTGAGAAGAGTTATAAAAGAAATTAAAGCAAGGTCAGGCTGGTAGAATGTTGAGACTCTCAGAAGGGGTTGCTTCTGCCTAGAGAAATCTAAATGGAATGAGGGAGCGAGTCAGACAGAGCCCGAGAAGGGAACAGCAAGGCCATGCAGCAGGAATAGTTCTGGGGTGATCAAGGTTGGTGTTGCCAGAGGCAAATGAATCAGTAAGGCCACTGTCAGAGGGACAGACCAGTTCCTGGTCATGGAGAACACTGTGGATGGTATTCCAAGTGGAAGAGGAAGCCACTGGAAGCTTTTAAACTTGGAAAGGTACCAGCCAATTTGTGCTGAAAACGCTCACTTTGGCTGTTCTATGGCTGCACAGTGAGGCAGGAACAAATGTACAGAGACCACGCAGTCGTCTGCCATAGTTCAGTCAGCGGATAACACTAGCCTGAACCCTGGGGGTTGCAGTAAAGAGGACAGAAAGCTGATACCTTGTGTGTGTTTCAGGAGGCAGAGGCAAGAGGATGCATGGATAGAGTGAATGAGGGATAGAAAAGTCAAGATGACCCGTAGAATTTTGACTGGGTGAGTGAAAGCACCGCTTCCTGAGATGAGAAAAAATGGAGAGAAGCAAGTTGGAGGTAGGGCAGGATGGCTGGCGTTGAGAGAGGGAGGTGAGAGCTACTTTGTGTTCTATGTGAATAGCCTACTGGATATGAATTTAGCAGTCAGAAAAGAGGTTGCGCCAGGAGATCCAAATGTAGGGGCAATCAGTGGGCTTTAATAAGGAACCAGGACACACGCAAGCCTCTGTGCATATGTAATGGAATGTTTTTCTTCTTAAAAAGCTGTTAGTAAATTGAAGTGTACCTACGGAGCCAGTGTGAATGCGACAAGGCCAATGGATGCTGTTAGAAGTCAGGACACTGTCCACTTTTGGGGCTGGATAGAGACTGAACGGAGCCCAGGAAGGCTGCAGGGGTGCTGGCATATCTTGTTCTGATTGCTGGTGGCATGGTATTTTCAGTTTGTGAGGGCTCCGAACATTTATCTGTGTACTTTTCTGTACGTACGTTACACTACAGAGTTAAAGAAAAAAGATATGCATATTACAGTTGAAGGCATCCTGGAATCTAGATAATATACTTCTGTTATTTGCATGCTTACAGCACCTACTGCAATGGCGTATTTCCAGAGACTTAATGGGGCATGATGGACTGAAACATTTGCTCCACACTCACTGCATAAAACCCCATGAGCACTGTACCAACATTTTGCCAGTTGTAGAACTGTATGCTGTCTGCCTGAGGAAATAGTTAACATCTCATCTACTCTTTTCTAAAGTACATACGTAGGTCTGTTTCCCCAGGACTCTATGTCACAGAATGCATTTTAAATTTAGATTGATGGTTCTCAACAAGGGGAGTTTTTTGTCCTGCCATTTCCTCACCTTCCCCCCTTGTTAGATTATATTTGGAGACATCCAGGGTTGTCAAACCAGAGGATGGAGAGGGGGATGAGCACTATTGGCATCTAGTGAGTTGAGAAAGGAGATATTGCTTAACGTCCCACAATATAGGACAGTCCCTATGATGAGGTATTATCTGCCTCCAAATGGCAAAGTGTCAAAGTTACAAAAGCTTGACAAGTTTTCTGATTGGAAGCTACTGTAATAACTAGGGTCTGATGGTTGGACAAGTTCCAGAAGACCATGGAGACTACGTATCTTTCCCAGCAAGTAGCAAAGGGCAGGCAATGTGAATGGAATAAGCTAACGTCCTCTGCTTTCTCTTGTCCACCCTCAGCCCCTGGCACTTCCCTTTGAACATCTCCCTGTGAGTTGTTTCTGTTCTGTGGTGCTGGGGATGGCATCTGAGACCTCCAAGCTCTCTACCACTGAGTGACACCCCCAGCTCACCTCTCTGAAAGTCTGGGTGACCTCCTATGGGGGTGTTGTAAAGGGGTGACTAGCAATGCAAAGGTGGCCAATCTGACTGCCATGACTTCTCCCAACCACAAAATCTGTGACTTTATTTTCTCACAATGCAGTTGGTGGCAGAAAAATGTTGTATGTGACATGCTTGAAGAGGAAATGTGAACTTCTAGTCCCTGTGTCTAAAGAAGTGTTTGTAGATGAGCCAGAAAAATCTTTCAAAAGCTTGTTGTTAGGTGTTGTTGAGTCAGTGTCTGACTCAGAGCGACCCTATGTACAACAGATAAAACAGTATTGTTGTGCTTCTCTGCTATTCATAGGTTTTCAATAGTGGATTGTTTTTTGGGAGTTGGTTGTTGGGTTCTTCTCCCAAGCATATAGCACCCAGTATTGCTAGGTGATCTCCCATCCAAGTACTAACCAGGCACAACCCTGCTTGGCTTCTGAGATATGATGGGATCGGATGCCACAGTGCTACGGCTGCAGGCTTCAAAGCTTACCCAACTTATAAAAGCTTAAAATTTTTTAAAATTAAATTTCTACTGTTGGTTCTTGTGCATCTTGTAGCAACTGGCCTTCTGGGTAACTGCCCCCCCCCCAAAAAAAAATCTTTTTTTGGCAATAGCAGGAGGAAAGGTCAAATATCACTATAAAATACAATTGATCAATGTACTCCTTTTTTTCTAGGTCAGCACCTTTAGAAATGACTTCCTCATCTGAAATCACTTGGATGAGTTTCACAAACATAATCAGGAGGGTGCCCAAATCACTGGGAGACAGCTCCTCTTGGCTCAGAGATCCTTTCTGAAGTCCTCCTGACCTAAGCTGATGACCTTGAAGTTTCCTCCTGTAGCCCTATGGTTCCATGGTGAGGCAAGCCTTAAATTTTAATTTCTTACACTACCCGATTTCTTAATATAGATGAGATGCAGATGGACACAAAGTGGCTTATAATCCTGTTTCAATGCTGAGGTCATATAATGGCTTATTAGTTCCACTCAACCAGAAATAAGTTCATAGAGAAGGTAAGCAGTGTGGTCAATGGGTGACCTTTAGGTGTCAAATAAGGATGACCTAGCACGTACAATCCACACAATCAAATGCTTTTGCGTAGTCAATAAAACATAGATAGACATCTTTTTGATATTCTCTGCTTTCAGCTAATATCCACCTGACATCAGCAATGATGTCCCTAGTTCCCCGCCCTCTTCTGAATCCCGCTTGATTTTCCGGTAATTCCCTGTCTATATA
>VMDO01027705.1:0-24898 GCA_007922755.1 Pedetes capensis | reverse complement strand
CGAGGTTGTGGGGAAAAGGGAACACTTTTACATTGTTGGTGGAGCTGTAAATTGCTGCAACCACTATGGAAATCAATATGGAGGTACCTCAAAAAACTAAAAATAGATCTATCATATGACCCAGCTATAACACTATTGGGAATTTACCCAAAGGGAGATGGGTCATCATACCACAGAGACACCTGCATCTCCATGTTCAATGCAGCGCTTTTCACAATAGCAAAGATATGGAATCAACCAAAGTGCCCTTCAACAGAAGAATGGATAAAAAAACTATGGTATATATACACAATGGAGTACTATTCAGCAATCAAGAAAAATGAAATAGGGTCATTCGCAGCAAAATGGATGGAATTAGAGAAAATTATTTTAAGTGAACGAACAAGATCAGAAAGAGAAACAACACATGTTCTCACTCATATGAGGGAGCTGATTCAAAATTACAAGAAGGAAAAATCCTACTCAAAGGTCAGATCATAATAAAAGGGGGGGAGGGAAGATAAGAATGAAGTCAATATAAATGGACTAGAAATCACATGTAATTGTTCTAACAAGATAGAAACAAAGACCACTACAGGAAAAGTTTCTATCTTAAACAGAAATGGAACCCAAGGACATATAGAAAAATACTACATAGTAAAAGATAGAGAAGACTTGGATGGGAAACTTAGATGGGAAGGGGGGTAGGGGGGGAAACATAGGGGAGGGTAAGGGGTAACCTATATGAATAATGTTTATCAAATTGCATATATGAAAGTTGTCACAATGAAAAGCATGTCAAAATGAATCACATTATGATGTACATTAAAATTTTCTAAAAAAAAAAAAAAAAAAAAAAAGAACGGTGTGGTAGCTGGGTGCAGTGGCGCACGCCTGTAATCCCAGTGACTTGGGGGGCAGAAGCAGGAGGACCAGAGGCAGTCTGTGTAATTTAGTGAGACCCTGTCTCAAAAAGTAAAAAAAAAGGCTAGGGGTGCAGCTCAGTGGTACAGCACTTGCAATGCAAGCACAAGGCCCTGAGTTCAACCGCTAATACAAGAAGAAGAAGAGGAAGGAGGAGGAGGAGGAGAAGGAGGGGGAGGAGGAGGAGGAGAAGGAGAGAAGGAGGGGGAGGAGGAGGGGGAGGAGGAGTGTGGTAAGCCAGGCACAATGGTGCATGGCAGTAATCCCAGAATGGAGGTGGAGGTAGAAGAATCTCAGGTTCTAGGCCACAGACAGCCTGAGTCACTTAGCAAGACCTTGCAAATAAATAAATAAATAAATAAATACATGGGCTGAAGGCAAAATAATAAATAAAAAAATAAATTTTCTACCCTCAGCCCGGTGGTAGAGCATTTGCAATGGGTGTGTAAGGCCCTGGGTTCAATTCCCCAGTACTTCCATCAAAAAAAAAAAAAAAAAAAGGAAGAAGAAGAAATGTGTTAAAACCTCTCCAGGCTGTCAATTTTCCCTTATAATTCAAAGAGACAGCTATAAGCATCTGAAACGTACAGTAGTAGGCACACAGAATGTGAAAGCTATTTTACCTCCTCGGTGTGTGGTTCCACTCATTAATATGAAATACCTCCCTCTGTCCTTCCTAATACCTTTCATCTTGAGTTATAACTTACCTGAATGTGTGACTATTGCCACATTCTCTTTTTTATTAATTTTTAAGCTTTCTCAGTTATTTTATTCTGGTCTGATTTTATTTCATTTTTCTTGTGTCACATCTGATATGCTTGGGCTTCTTTCTGCCAGGGTGACATTTTTTTTCCTCTTCACTCTGCTTTTTTGTGGGTTTCCTTTTCCTCTCTCTTCCTAAGTCTGACTTCTATTTACTCCTCTGCACAGGGGAAGCCACAGCCTCAGAGGTCTTCAAGTTCAATCACAGACTCCAGGACAGATGTAAATTATGTGAAGAAGGTGGTCCCTCGCCCCAAAGTGCACATTAGCACACTTCTTTTAAGCATGAGATCTGCCAGACGCAGTGGCGCACACCTGTAATCCCAGTGGCTCGGGAGGCAGAGGCAGGAGTATCGCGAGTTCCAGACCAGAGGCAGTCTGTGTAACTTAGTGAGACCCTGTTTCAAAAAGTAAAAATATGGGCTAGGGGTGCAGCTCAGTGGTCCAGCACTTGCAGAGCATGCAAGCAGGAGGCCCTGGGTTCAATCCCCACTACTGAAGAAAAAAAAAAAAAAAGCATGAGATCTGAGAGGCGGGAGGGACCAATTCCTTTCCCATTTGGCCAGGACCATTATTGTTGTATTTCCTCAGCCCAAGGAACGGAGCCCCTCATTCAGGAAGGGATTGCTAGTAAACCCACTATTTTAAAATGCATCTGGTCACTCTCTTCCTTGGTGAAAAATAATAATAATATCATTTGTTCTCTGTAGATGCAGCCAAAGCACGCACTGGGGTGAAAGCTGTGAAAGGTACTCGGTTTTAAAGGCAGCAAATGAAAGCCAAATGGAGCCCTGTCATCTGAAATTGTCATCCACTGGCTGTGTTTTCAGACTAAGCCATGGCAGAGTTGATTCTGAAAGGGACAGAGTTTCATAAGGGGACCAGTGTGCTCCGAGAGAACTGGACTGTGGGGGTAAAGCGAGGCAGTCCCAGCCTGTGGCATTCTTGGCCACCCGGAGCAAAGTATTCTTGGCTTGCTCTGCCTGCAGCTGCTGAGCTAGTAAAATCTGAGCAAAGAAGGAGCACTGTGAATAAAGAAGACAGAAATGAAAGAAGAGAGCGCAGCCAAGAGAGTCTCCAGATAAGGCAGAGACATTAGGGAGAAAAGGAATTTATAACCCCGAGAATACACTTAGCTGGGCCTTTCTCCCTTTTCCACTATCGCTGTTAAAATTATCTGGGTTCGAATAAAAGAATGTTCTGTCTCAGTCATTACTCATGTTTCTTTTAAAGGCACAAATTCCAGCATAGGCAATTTCGGTGGGAACTGAACTATTTATTTACTGGAGTCTTGCTTACGATGGCTGCGTCAGGCAAGCAGAAATTCTCCAGCATACACAGAAACTGGACTGACTTTCTCTGGCCTGGGGCTCCGAGGGGGCTCTGTGTGACCCAAACTGAATGCCATTATAAAACCTCAGCAAGGCCAAGGGCAGAGGCAGTGCTGCCCAGGAAAGAAGCGTTGGACCAGAAGGAAAGACCCCTGGTGGGCTCCACGTTCTCCCAGAACTTCCCCCAGCTTGGAGTTTACCTCCCTCTCTGTGCCATTTTCCACATCTGTGGACAGCTGCTCAGGCATCCGTGTATTCAGAGCTGCTGGAGGGGACGTATGGGTCACAGGGGTGGCACAGAACACAGCATCCCCCACCTAGGACCTGGGCCTCCATGCCAGGCCCTCTGATTTCTCTCACGCAGGAGGATGATTGAGGTGGAGGAGGAGGGAAAGGAAGGTGCCCCCGGAGGAATGATCACCGTAAGGTTCCCTGCCATCATGGCAGCTCTCTTTCTCGGGGTCAGTGTCTCCAGCTCAAGGACAAAGGTGGAACCCACCTGTCTCATCCACACACACACACCCCTAGGAGTGTGGCAGGCACGTCTCACAGTGGCCTGTCTGTCCATCTCTCAGCCAGGTGCAGAAGAGCTAGACCAGAGCTCACAGCTGTGTGGGGGGGTGCGAGGGGGACTTGGGCTGCTGGTCGCTGCTCCCACCCATGCTTTCTATGCGATCCCCCCATGCCAGCTTACTCCCCAAACTTCCCAGGGAGAGAAGCCTATCTCTGCCACCTTCTCCTCTTCTCACGCCCCCATCTCTTCCTCCTCCTCCCACACCACTGCCCCAAATCCCCCCAGTGGTCTCTCCTTTGCCCTGCCTTCCAGGAAAGCCACCTCCACCCCGACGCCAGGATTTACCATCTCTCTTTCCAGGAGACCATGTCATCATGGGCTCCTGTGACAGGCGTCTGTTGTGTGGGGCCAGCTGAGCCCTCTCCCTTCCCTAGAAGGGACCTTAGCCTTCACCTGGGGAAGGGCATCCCCACCCCTGGTACACACTTGGTCATGGTGAGACAAAATCAGAGTTTGACTTTTTTTAATAGTACTGGAGGCCGAACCCAAGGCCTGGCACAAGCTGTGCAAGCGCTCTACCACCGAGCTGCACCCCCAGCCCCAGGGTTTGACTTCTAACCTATTGCAGGCTGACACTCATGAAACATCAATGCTCATACATCCCCAGAACCCTGCAAGGGGAGGAGATATACAAAATAGATGTGTTGGCATCAGCTTCGTCAGATGTAAAAATGACTCCATTAGAGGCTGTAAATGCTTCTAATCACTCTTCACTTCAGCACTCCAGGCTGTGCTGCAGAAAGGAGCAAACAGCTCTGGGTCTGGCCTGCTTCACGGCCACCCTCAGGACGGTGTTATCCAATTGAGGGTTGTCCCATGACAGCCCGAGCGCAGGCTGAATCCTACGTCCCATCCTTACGCCTCATTGGAGGCTGCTTTTGTGGTACAGAATCAGAACGGAGTCGTTGAGACAACTATGCATTAACTGACCTTTTCCAGAAAAATATTTGCACAGGCTACTTAGGGGATGGGCTGAGATTTAGCTCAGTTGGTAGAGCGCTGCGCTGCAGTCTCTGAGGTCCTGAGTTCAATTCCCAGCACCGCAAAAATGAGAGAAGGGCCTGGCAATCCACTGCCAAGGCAATCCCAAAACAGTCAGCCATTGAAAGCCCTATGAGGGTCGCTATGAGTCGGATACTGACTCGAGGGCACCTAACAACAACAACAACAACTTAGGGGACACCGCTCAGCCATCTTAGCACTTCCGAGCCTCTCAGGGCTGTGACTGCTTCCCAGCTCCTCCTTTTCCTCCTCCCCCAGCCACCGTGAGAGAATTACACCAGCAATGACGCCAGATCAAGTTTGCCCAGCAAATGTTCCCTAAGGCAGCTGTTACAAATTACAGCAAGCAGTGCCTTAAAGGCACAGACACGCATCCCCCGCAGTTCTCCAGGCCCAAAGTGCAAAATCAAGGCCTAGGGAGGGCTGTGCTGCTGCAAAGGCTCCAGGGGAGGAGCCTACTCCCCAAAACAATGCCAAGACAATCAGCCATTGAAAATGTTATGAGAGTTGCTATGAGTTGGACCTGACTCCATGGCACCTAAACAACAATGCACAGGGAGGTGACTAGTTGTCTACTTAAGATTTCTGGGCCTCTTTCTAAAGTATAGGATGCCCCAGCCCCCTTGCATGTGCCAAGTTTTGGCCAATGCAATGCAAGCAAGAGGTGCAGTGTCACCTCCAAGGCCACTTAGGAAGTGAGCCTGCCACTCCCACCTTCTGTCCCTTCTCCTGCTGGGGGCGTTTCCCCCAGCTTTAGGGCGCTCCTGACACTTCTTGCCTCTGGCCACATCACTCCCATCTCTGCGACCGTCTCCACCTGGCTTCTCATCTGCTCCACCTGGACTGTGACAAGGTCCCCATCGCTGGGTGGAGGGCCTGTCTGGATGATCCAAGACGTCTCATCTCAAGGTCTTCAGGCTGATCAGATCTGCAGAGATCCTGTTCCCACACAACGTCACCTTGGCAGGTTCCAGGGCTGGCAACAGGGGCATGTCTTTCTGGAGGTCACCACTGGGCCTCCGCACCAAGTGTTGAGCCCCTGCCAGGCAGTGTCCCCGTCTCATCCTCTCTCCCTCACACCTGGATGAGGAAGGGACTGTTGTCCCACGTTGCAAGTGAGCAGATCGAGTCCCCAGAAGGAAGCACACAGAAGGTGCTGAGGATCCCACGGGGAAGCGGAGGCAGGACCCGGGCCCAGGCGGTCGGACACCAAGCCCTCTGTGCTCCCCCTCTGTCCTGGGCGTGGCGGGACCCTCACAGGGAGTGCACGTGTCCAGCACTGTGCTCTCTCTCTGCACATGCCAGGCCCTCTCATCCTGAGACCAACCAGAGGAGATGTGAGACCGCCACTCTTCTTACACGCCACAGAAAAGGAAAACGGAGGTGGGTGTGATGTCGGAGGTCACCCAGCTACTGTGACAGTACGAGAGCTTGAACCCAGCTCTGTCTGAGAGCAAAGCCATCCTGACACCTCCTACACTAAGCCAGACTAAGCCAATAGAACATCAGGACAACTCCCAAAGCCACGCAAAGGCCTGACAGCCACCCAGGGGGGGTCCCAAAGTCACCATGAGCCCCTGAGTGCATCAGCTCCTGTCTGTGCTGAGTGAGGCCCAATGGGTTTCTGAGAGAACAGGGTCCGAGGCCCTGTGCCCTGTGTCTCGGCCTCCCCAGGCTCCTGAATCTCACGCCTCCAGCAGGAGAAGGGACAGAAGGTGGGAGTGGCAGGCTCACTGCCTAAGTGTCCTTGGAGGTGACACTGCACCTCTTGCTTGCATTGCATTGGCCAAAACTTGGCATATGCAAGGGGGCTAGGGCACCCTATACTTTAGAAAGAGGCCCAGAAATCTTAAGTAGACAACTAGTCACCTGCCTGTGCATTGTTGTTTAGGTGCTATTGAGTCAGGTCCGACTCATAGCAACTCTCATAACATTTTCAATGGCTGATTGTCTTGGGATTGTTTTTGGTAGTACACTGCCACATCCTTCTCCCATTTCTGCAGTGTTGGGGATCAAACCCAAGTCCTCAGAAAGTGTGCAGCAGCACTCTACCAAGTGAGCTAGACACCAGCCCTGCCTGTGCAGAGTAAAGGTATCTCACAAAACCCTCTAAATCCTCAGGGTTTGGGCACATAGTAGACATCCAATACTTTTTCTGTTCATTTTTTCCAGTACTGCGAGGGAGAAGCTAGGGCCACACACACACTAGGCAAGCGCTCTACCACCAAGATGCACCTCAGCCCCTTTATTATTGTCTGAGTCAGGGTCTCACTGAGTTATGCAGGCTGCCTCTGGTCTTGAACTCACACTCCTCCTACCTCTGCCTCCTTAGTTGCTGGGATCACAGATGTCCTGCACTGTACCCGGCCTTCAATACATTTTTTGAATGAATAAGTGAAGTCAACTAGGAAAAAGGGAAGGTGCCTCTCAAGGTGAGCAGCAGAGCTAGTACAGTAGCAAATCTCTGGTGGTCAGGTGTAACCCAAGGCCCCACTAACCCACATAGCTCTTTCCTGCAAGTTATTAACGGGCATTCCTTCTTCAAGACTCGCTTCTATCATAACGTCATTATACTATCCTGCTCTTGGTTAGAACAAGTCAGTTTACTGCCATCTGCTGGAAATGTAAAATATGTAAATCTGCAATGTCTGTGAGGTGAGTGTGGCCTCTGGTAATAGATGACATTGTTCAATGAACAACCAGTACAACTGTACAGAGCAACTCTGAATGCTAATGGTGAGACCAGATGGGCAACGGAGCCCAAAGCAATCAGTAAATCAAGGTACAAATGTGCAAGGGGACCTGAGTGGACCTCAGAGTGCTTGGTATCAGCCCCCCTATTTTACCTGATAGTAGAGATAAAAATTATGGAGCAAAGAAGGAGCATAGGCATCCTTTACCAGGTCCCAGCTCCCCTTGGTCCCCATTTCCCTGCCTACCCCTCATCTGCCTGCATGCGAGGTCGACCAGATGTCCCAACGAGCTCTCAGCCACATATATCCTTCAGGTTGTCCTGGGCTCGGGCTGGACTCTGATTGCAGGAGGGTAAGCTGGCCAGTGGATCACTCCCAACGGGCAGCACCATGCAGGTTTGAAGCATTAATGTGATCCTGGGCTGCAAGAATGCTGCTGAGATGTCTGTCAGAGGACTCCCTGCACATCAGACATAGAAGTTCAGGGCTTTGAGATCCTGAACAGCCACTGTGGACTCTGGACTGGAGTCATTTGCCTGGCACTGGGCAGTGGTGCCCACACATTTGTATTCAGCCATCGGGCCACAGCACCAAGGCCAGCTGGGGTGTGACAGGCATTCTTTACCTTGGCAATCAGGGGGTCACCCTACGTCCTCTGTAGGCTCCCTGCTGCAGCCATCTTCTCTTCAGACTTCCACACCTTTGCCCACACCCCCAGGGCTTCTACACCTGTGTCTCCTCCTACCTCTGGGTAACGTGGTAACATCACACTCCCTCAGATCAGTCACTTCTGGTTTTGTTTTTGCTTTTGTTTTTTCCAGTACTGGAGGTTGAACTCAGAGCCTCACACATGCACAGCAAGTGCTCTACCATAGAGCTACACCCCAGCACCTGTTTTTATTCCCTCTTTTCAAACAGGGTCTCACTAAGTTGCTCAGGCAGCCTCTGGCCTCAGTTTCCTAAGTCATTGAAAACCCATGGTTGGGAATTTTTGTCTTGTTTTGTTTTGTTGCTGTTGTGTTTTGGTTTTGGTTTTGTTCTTTCAGTTCTAAGGATGGAATCCAGGGCCTTTGAGCTCCATCCTCAGCCCCTGTTTCCTTTTAAATTGACTTCAGTTTTTACATGAGTTTCAGATTCATAGCAAAGCTGGGCAGATAAGGCCAAGTTCCCATATAACCTCTGCCCCGACACATGCACCCTCCTCCACATCCACATACTCTTTTAAGATTTTTTACTTTTATTATTTGAAAAGTAAAAATATGATCGGCATCAAGATACACTTCATAAATGGCTGCAGGAAGTTATGACCACAACTCAGCCTTTTTACTCATTCACGCCACACATGGCATACAATGGCTGGAACACACAGAGCGCTACCTGCTGTTGTCATGGTTGTTTTGTCTATTGTTTTTTATTTGTTTTTGTTTGTTTATTTATTTATTTATTTATTTATTGGTTTGTGGTTTTTTGTTTGTTTTTGGTTTTGGGGGGTTTTTTAGTTTATTGGGTTTTTTTGTTGTTGTTTTGTTTTTTGTGTGGGGTTTTTTTGTTTTTGTTTTTTGTTTTTTTTTGAGACAGGGTCTCACTGTGTAGCCCAGGCTGGCCTGGAACTTGCTAGGTAGGCCAGGCTGCCCTTGACCTCTCATTGATTCTCCTACCTCAGCCTTAAGAATGCTGGGATTCCAGGCATGAGCTGCCACACCCAGCTCAGAGTGCTGTTTTTATAACCTGCTCAGTGCTTGGGTGATTCAGGATTAGTCAAGGCTCCCGCTTACCTGCGAATATCTGGTTGATCACCTCTAGGCTTCTCAGGAGGACACTCTGCAAACCTTCATGCTAACTTTTCTACAAGAAGAATAGGAACTACAGTGGGAATTTTTGGGGGTTACACTTTCCCAGGGCCAGGTTGAAGCTATGCCTGTAGAGGGATGAACACTGCATTCATGGGATACTCTCCTCCATGCACCCCTGTACCCTTCATCATCCTCTCTGAGACACCTGAAGAATGCTGCAATCAGCATCTAAGGAGTTCGAGAGAAGCTGTGGCTGACATGCGCTGTTCCGGCTTTACTCTATGCCACCTGTACATTGAACGTGGCCCAAAGTGAATTCTCATGCGCATCAGGCTGCATTCTCTGAGGAAGACTTGCATTTTTGGTCATATCACTAAAGCACAGTAACCACCATTATGGGGACCCTGGCAGCTGCTGTCCCTGGTGGCACCATGGTGATGCAGCCTCACGTGGAACAATGTGACTAGCCTGGGAGAAGTGGACTAGGGAGTCGCAGACGCAGACAAGGTGAGCTGGATTATTTCAGTGCAAACAGGTTCCAAAGAACCATGGTGTTATCAGTGACAACCGTAGAACTGTCTGGGAAGGGAATCTTTGGCAAGAAAGATGATGAAGAGATGACTTCCAGTCCCAACCAGAAATCCACGGTGCTGTGACTGGACAACAAATAAGTATATAAGTATCTCTTCTCTACCCATTATTCTAAATCTCTGCTCCCATGGGCCCATGCATTTTGTAATGTTTTATAATTGTTACCATGGACAAGGGCCCCACTAAAGAATATTTGTCTGGGAAGGCACCCAACCTAGGGGAGCCCCCAGTAAGTGCCACAATAAACGCTACCTGCTGGGGATAAGGAAAAGATGTTAATGGATGAAATGTGAAAGCCAATAGAATCCAAAAGTACACATCAGAAGGGAAAAGGAGGAAAGGGATATGAGAACATTAAAAAAATTGAGAACTGCTGGTAAGTTTTATAGACACCTGCATCTCCATGTTCAATGCAGCACTTTTCATAATAGCAAGGATATGGAATCAACCAAAGTGCCCTTCAACAGAAGAATGAATAAAAAAAACTATGGTATATATACACAATGGAATACTACTCAGCAATCAAAAAAATGAAATAAGCCCATTCACAGCAAAACGGATGGAATTGGAGAAAATTATTTTCAGTGAACGAACACAAGCTTAGAAAGAGAAACACCACATGTTCTCACTCATATGTGGGAGCTGAATCAAAATTATAAGAATGAAAAAATCCTATACAAAGGTTGGATCATAATGAAAGAAAAAAAAAAGCTAAGAGTGGTATTATTATAGATGGTCTAGAAAATGCATGTAATAGTTCTGACAAGGTAAAAAGGAAGTTCACTACAGAAAAAGTTTCTACCTTAATAGAACTGGAACCCAAATATATAGAGAAAAATATTATCATAAAAAGACAAGTAAATGGTAGAGAAGTCTTTGATGGGGGGGTTGGAGGGGGGAGGAAGCGCACAAGAGGGTAAGGGGGAACCTATATGAATAATGTACAACAAAATGCATATATGGAAATGTCACAATGAAAAGCACATCAGAATGAATCGCATTAAAGTGTACCTTAAAATTTCAAAAAAAAAAAAGAACAATAGTTAACAGTTGGCCCTATGCCTTATATTTTTGGTAGGAGAGAAGAAGCTCAGCTCTCCACCTCATTAGGAAATAAATACATTGAGATTTAGAAAGCATTCACATAGCTGGGACGTTCTCTTTTCCAATAATATTCCACCAAGATAGCCAGCATAACCAATAGATACATTAATATAGGTTTCAACGAGTGTATCTCCTAGGCAGATCCTTAAATTCCTTTAATTTCACATTAGGATATAAAATTGCTCATTCTAATGGGTTACTAAATGCACGGCCCTTCAGAAGCCCCATTGATGAAAACACAGCCTAGGCAGAGGGAAAATATACAGTTATTTCAGCTCTGGCTGTATTTCCATTTCCTAATAACAATAATGAACTTGAAGCATGGTATTTGCATACATATAGGTCTGGAGCCCCGCTCTGCTGCAGCTATACAGTTAAGCATGTCACTGATGTGCACTTCCCAGCCCCAAAACGCAATTTAAAGATCACTTTATGGAGAGTCAAATTACAGCAATGTGTTCCAGCATTAAGGCTGTGGCTTTTCTAAAAACTGTTGGCAACTGGGCCAAGTTCTGTGGCACATAAAAGTTTATCACAAAGTTCTGGGCTGCTACAGCTCATTGATCGTGGTTGCTCTTTAAATGTCTTAATGTCCCCATCCACAGTGCACCACCACCACCCCATTTCCCAAGGCTTGACACGGCTCCTTCCTTCCTTCTCCCCTCCTGACTCACGCGTTCCCAAAGGACAGCTCAGGGCCGTGCACAGTGCACATAGAGTCGCGCACAGGTCGCAGCCTGCAGCAGCTCAGGCTGTGTGGGGTCCCTGGAAGCGAAGCGCGATGCAAGAGGGACATTTGGTGCCTACCAATCGCCACCGACACTGAAGAAGGAGCATCTGCTGCTGCCCGTTTGCACCACGGCTTTGCGAACAAGGGTTTGTTTGTCAAGCAAACAACAGAATGAGGGGCAGGAAGGGGGCAGCCTCAGCAGTAATCAAAGCACAGTACGTTTTAGAAACCCACACACAAATGCACAGTGTCCTCGGGGAAGAGGGAAGTGATCAGAGTGTGAGGCAGACAGTGAGACAGAGGAGAAGCTGGAGCAGTAAGGCCAGATGAAGAACACCCTTCACCAGTGAGCCTGGGAGCTCAGCCCAGGGTATCGGGCCACAGGGGCCCCAAGGCACGTATGGGTTTTGGTGGCCAGTCATTGTTGCCTTGCTTTGAGTTAGAGAAAGGGAGGATCCAGTGGATGTTTCATAGAGTAGCAGTGGGCAGGCGATCGCGGTGGGCATAGTGGGGAGAGAGACCAGAAGCAAGGAGACCAGTCACAGCACTTCTGAGGCACAAAGGCACAAACTCCCACTCTGAACGGAGGCAAGGGCATGGAGGATGGAGCACGGAGGCTGGCTCTGAGTGCGATGGAAGAAGCAGATTGGCCATGGGCTTAGTGTCTGAACGGATGTAAATAACAAAAGGGGAAAGTGGCCACGATGTTTCCACTCTGAGTAAAAAGACAGACGCCAATGTCATTTTTTGAATGTTTAGGAATGTAAGAGAAAAAAATGGTTTCAGGTTAAGAATGATTTAGACTTTGGACATGACTCTTATACATCCCTGGGGGGAGGTCCAAATGTCACCCCTGGCAGTCAAGGCTGCAGGCATAGAATCTGCCTGGGCCCTAGGGGAGGTGGTGGGGAGCGCACCACCCAGGGCCAGTGGACTCATCAGAGTAGCCAAAGCCAAAACCACAGACGAAGGAGACTGAGAGGCGAAGCCAAAGACAGTCGGGTGCTGTTGGTAAACAGCTGAGCCTTGCCAAACGCATCATGGGCCATGTTGTTGTTGTTGTTGTTGTTGTTAGGTGCCATCGAGTCGGTATCCGACATGTAGTGACCCTCATAGGGTTTTCAATGGCTGATTATTTCGGGATTGCCTTGGGGGTGGATTGCCAGGTCCTTCTCCCATTTTTGCGGTGCTGGGAATTGAACTCGGGACCTCAGAGACTGCAGTGCATCACTCTACCAACTGAGCTAAATCACAGCCCGTCATGGGCCATAGGCCTTGACAAAACTGGGCCTTCCCAGAAAGAGATAAGAACAAGGACACCATAGAAGAGAGGGGGTGCTGGGGCCATCATAAATACAGATGAAGCACCTGAGGTTCACTTCATCAAACTGGGTGAGGCGCCATGAGCTCAACAGAAAATACGCCAGCTAAATGGGCACCTAAAGGGCAAAGGGAATATGAGTCACGGACACAAGAACAGCAATGTCGTCCCCACAGTCATGTGAAGGAAAGGCTAGATGCAGTGGGGGATCACCAAAGGAAGGCCAAGTTGGCCCCCAGGAAGGCCACCAAGGGTGGCATTTACCTTGGTGATGCCTCTGGCTGCCACTGCAGAAGCTGGCATGGCACAGCAGAGGGTACTAGGATGGGGTGCTGAAATAAGATGGGTACCTACCAACTCACAATGAGAAGGATGACCGTCAGGTGGCCAAATGCTCTGTTCAGCTCGGCCATTGCCTTCTCCCTTCATGAGAAAACTGGGGTGAAGGATGATGAGTTGGTGACCAGGGAAGCAGGGATTCACCCCATAAGCAGCATGGCTTCCCCATGGGGCAGGGACAAGCTGATGGGCTCTAAATCTATCGCTTCCCCTTTTCTCACCCAGGCGTGATTGCCCTGCCATCTCCTTTCTCTTTGTTCCACACCTGAGGCTCTATTCTCTCTCCACCAAATCCTATCCCAGCACTTCCTTCCTCAAGAATCCTAAGCAATGCCCTCCCCACACCACTGGAACAAAGTCCAGAGGATTTCACAGGACTAACCGAGATGGCCCCCATGTGTCTGTCCGCTTGTCAAGCTGTAAGAGGTTGTGTATTGCTGTGATACTGACAGCTATGCCACTGATATCTTGGATCCCAGCAGGGCCACCCATGGCAGAGAGGATTTAGCTGAGCTCCAGACTAAGACAGACTAGGGAGAAGAACCTGGCAGCCCACTCCAGAAACAATGAACCATTGAAAACCTTATGAATAGCGGAGAAGCACTGTCAAATATAGTGCTGGAAAATGAGTCCCAGGCTAGAAGGCATTCAAGAAAGGACTGGGGAAGAGTTGCTTCCTCAAAGTAGAGTTGACCTTAATGATGGGAATGGAGTAGAGCCCCTGATACCTCCTTTTGCTAATGTGGCAGGACTCAAAATGGAAAGAAGCATAGTGGCTGCAATATTGGGCTCAAACATAAAAAGACTGTGTGCATGGCAGTGGTGGGTAGTGTTGTTTTTTTTTTTTTTTCCTGCTGTACATAAAGTCGGTATGGGTTGGATCCAATTCGACAGAACCCAACAACAACAACCTGAGATGGAACCACATCCCGCCACCCAGGCTCATGACCCCCACTATCAGCAACACATTCACTTCACAATAGAAGGCAGTAGCTATGTCTTTTTCATCTACCCTATAAGCCTTGAGTCATTTCTGTGAGGTCATGATTAAGATTCACATCAGCAGAGCCTTCTCTGCACCTGGCACTGTACCAAGGTCTAAATACCTATTTGTGTACCTGATCCTCATCTACTGCACCTGGTCCTCAATCATAAGGAGGTGGCAGCATCATCAAACCCATTTGACAGGTGAGGAAACAGAGGTTTGAGAAATAAAGAAACTAGCTCAAGGCCACATAGCGACCCAGTGGAGGCAGAGCTGGAGCTACACAGAATCACCTTCCGTAGGCACTCACACATGGTCGACATTTCACCATCTTTGTTTGATCAGTGTGGGAGTCATGTGCATTTATAACATGAAAACCCTGGATTAGAACTCGGCTACATAGCAGGTAATGGGAGAAGGACCTGGCAATCCACTCCCAAGGCAATCCCGAAACAATCAGCCATTGAAAACCCTATGAGGGTCGCTATGAGTCGGATACCAACTCGACGGCACCTAACAACAACAACAACAACAACATAGCACGTAAGTGGCGGGCAAGCAAGAGAAGCTTCTTCTGTATTTATACATGATGCAATGCCCTTGAATCATCCCGAAACCACCACATTCACACATTGTTCATGGAAAAATGGTCTCCTATGAAACAGTCCTTGGCCCCAAAAAGGCTGGGGACCACTGGATTAGAATAATGCAGAAAAAGATACTGCCTCCCACGGGCTGGGGTTACAGCCATGCACCACCATGCCCAGCCTCTTGCCTAGTTTCAAAACCTTCATTTAATTTACTCTACACACACATCTCCTTGGAGGAACAGGATTGCATTTCTTTTCAAACATTCTGTCATTCACATTGCTCCATCCTCAAGTTCCCAAATGAGTCTGAAATCAGTAGAGTTTCCTACAAAGCAGTCTTCAGCTGCCATGCAGCACAGCATCGGAGTTAAATGTCCCAACTTTTTGAGTATAAAAGCTAGCTCTGCCACAAGACTACTGGGCGACCTCGGGCAAGTTCATTAACCTCTCTAGTCTATCAAATGGGGGTGCCCATTAGGGCCCACCTATCCTCCGGTGGTGATGTACACAGGTAACCTGGGCACAGGATTGACAGAGTAGACTCTCAGTAATTACCGGCTACTCTTATTCTACCCTATGTCCTAAAGACACTGTTAGGATATTTTATTTCCATTTGAAAATGAGACCTAAGGCTGTCTTTGCTCAGTCCTACTCCAGAAACTCTGGAGGGAAATTATAAAATAGAAAATATAAATGCAATCCCATGCTGCCTTTGGAGGTTGGACAGCATTTCTGATTTCTCCTCTGTGGCTCCGCAGGAAGAAGGAGCCACCGTGTGTCTGCACCACAAGCAGCAGCCTTGATGCATGGCTAAAAGAGGAAAGCCCGGGACTCTAAATTCTGAATCCTTCAGACGCTCTCGCCATGTTCCAAACAGAGCACCGGCATCATGAAATACTTTAAAATCAATAAAAATGCATTTGGCCGCAGAAGGCGATCATTCATACATTATCTGAAAACAATAAAGTAAAGTATACCTTCCATTCCATTCTCAGGATCCCATCCAGAACAGGTGAGCGTTCATTTGGAGCTAGCTTTCCGTATTTTGAATCCAGTTGTTAGTTTCCGAGGGTCAGAGAGAGTTCAGTTGTATAGAGAACGCGCTAACTGCCGAACGGCTATGTCAGGCGCCTGTATTGAAGGAGACAGAATTGCATATTACCAGAAAGTGATTGTTCAGCTACCTTTCCATTAACAATTTGTCTCAAAGGAGACGGACTGAACTGCTTCTGTTGAAGCTGGGAAGCAACAAATTGAATGTGCTCCGTAAGGATTATGTCATACTTCAAACATACGGGCAGCGGCCAGCACCCGAGATGGGGTGCTGACGAGTAGTGGTGGGTTGACAATTGTTTGGTGGCTGTTTAATTGAACAGCCATAAATACTACTTAAAAGAAAAAAAGGGAACTCGTCATTATTGGCACAATCTCGAGTGAAATATTGCAATTGTTTTCTCTCATGTATCTCTTTTGGTCCCTGACACATTAAAGAAAAATTTCTTTGGGGGCCCTGCCATGCAGGTTACTAAGGAAACATCAGCTATAACGTGCACCCAAGGTCAGCTTCCTGTGCTGAGGCTCCATGCTGGAGAGCAGAGAAGACATTTAAGATGAGGATAAGGAAAATCATCAATGAGCCAGGCTCACGACACACCAGCTTTACTGGATGCTACCTAAGACTGACATCCTGGGAGACAGACAGGTCAACTAGGCTTATTTCTATCTCTGTCTACACAGCAGGTCCAGTCACTCCCCATCCCTGCCCTACAATGCTCTAAACTGAATACTCGTTTTTTGTCGTTGTTGTTGTTGTTGTTGTTTGCAGTACTGGGGTTTGAGCCCAGGGCCTTGTACTCACATGCTCTGCAAGTGCTGGACCACCGAGCTGCGCCCCCAGCCCATTTTTTTACTTTTTGAGACAGGGTCTCACTAAATTACACAGACTGCATCTGGTCTTGAATTTGCGATCCTCCTGCCTCCGCCTCCCAAGCCACTGGGATTACAGGCCTGCACCACCGTGTCTGGCTAATACTCATTTTTTTTTTAACACACCAAATGGTAACAGTGACTTGGATGCTTTCAGAAAGCACTGTGTAGGTGCTGAGGTTGTCACAGCTTCTACAGCCAACAAGTTCAAAAGGGGTAAAGACCCAGGAATCCCAGCCATGTCTCAAGGGGCCTTGGTTTACTCTCTTGGGTCTTTGAGATATGTTCACTAAGAAATCCACTCTTGCTCAATCATGGATTATCCATTAATGCTCATTGGATACAAAGTTCTTTTGCTCAGTGACAAAACAGGTATTCGGTCCTCTTACTTAATAGAGAGAGACTTCTCATAGCTGGTGCAGAAGGAAAAAAAATACTCAATTCCACACAGAACAAAGGACACGCAGGACAGGTAACCCTGGAGGCCTCCCTGGGCAGAGGTGGTCCCAAGTGTGAGCTGCAGGAGAAGCAGAGTCCTCACTAGAAAGGAACAGCGGGAGAGATTGTCTCCTGGTGAGTGATGAAAACCGGTATCTCGACATGACTGTATTAAAACTATGAAGAAAGACATCGGAGTCATTGTTCTCAGCGTTTGTAAATGTAATGTCCTGTTTTATGGCAAATATTTTGTGACTACCCCTTTACTGTGCCTCAAGATATAATTCATATAAAATATGGGTTACAATGACATTCATTCGTGAGACTACTATCAAAAATACAGAAAAGCCAGGCTTGGTGGCACCTGCTTGTAATCCCAGCCACTTAGGACCCGGAGGCAGGAGGATCATAAGTTCAAGGCCAGATGCAGCCTGTTTAACTTAGCAAGACCCTGTCTCCAACTAAAATGTAAAAGGTGGGAGGGGGATGCAACCCTCTGGTAGAGTACTTGCAAAGCAAGCCCTGGGTTTAACCCTCCAGTAATGAAAAAAAAAAAAACACAGAAAATCACAAGTATTGGCAAGAGTGTGGACAAATGCAAACCAGTGTCCACTATTAGTGGGAATGAAAAATGATGTAACCGCCATGGCAAACACTAAGGCAGTTCCGAAGAAGGTGGGAAATAGACCTGCTATGTGACCCAGCCATCTTGCCCTGGGATGTGTCCCCAAAGGAATTCCAAGCAGGATCACACAGAGATATTTGTGCACTCATGTGAACAGAAGCACTATTCACAACAGACGCGAAGTGGAAGCCACTCAGATGGTCCCTGAGGAATGAAGGGATAAAGAAAATGTGAGATTATATGTGTGTGTGTGTGTGTGTGTGTGTATAAAGCATATATTATATTGTATATTACATATATTATATTATATTATATATTAATATATTTTACATATGTATATAGAGAGAGAATAAAATCTTATTCAGCCTTAAAAAGAAATAACACCCTGTCATATGCTACAATATTGATGAATCTTAAGGACATTATGCTCAGTAAAATAAGCCAGTCAGAAAAAGACAAAAATGGCATGATCCCTCTTATTTGAGATATCTACAACGGTGAAGTTCATGGAACTAGGAAGTAGAATGGTGGTTGACGGTGGCGAGGGTTGCGGGAGTCTGGCAAGTTCCAGATTTGCAAGATGAAGAAGTTCCAGGGATCCATTTCACAGCAATGTAAATATGCTTAACACTACTGACTTGTACACTTAAAATGATTAAGATGGTTTAAAGTGGTTAGGAAAGTATATACAAGACCTACCAGAAAGAATTTTTAAAGTAATCAACACATTGCCCTAAGTGCAATAAAAGAGAGGACAGAAATTTGTTGTTTGACCCACATATTTTGGCACAGAAATGCTCAGCAAAGCCAACACTTGTTAGGTGCTGTTGATTTGGTATTTTACTCATCGCAACCCTACGTACAACAGGCGAAGCACTATTGTCAGTGCTTCTCTGCTGTTCATAGGGTTTTCAGTGGTGGATTGATTTTTGGGAGTGGGTTGCTGGGTCCATCTCCCAAGCCTACAGCACCTGGTGTTCCCAGGCAGTCTCCCATCCAAGAACTAACCAGGCCTGACCCTGCTTAGCTTCTGAGATCTGATGGGATCGGAAGCCACAGGGCTATGGCTGCAGGCAAGACAACACTAGAGGATGTAATACAACAGTTAGATGCTGCTGCTGTTAGATGCTGTTCTTAGAATCTTCCAGAACATGAATGCCACAGAGGCAGATGGGGAAATGTGTCCGCCTCACACATTGCAGGATGCAGTCTCCCGAAACCAGGTTCATTAACAGCTGGCAGAACCGCATAGTCATTGTCACACCTAAAATACCCCTCCAGTCTCCCTAATGCAGCATCACCAAGGAGAATGACCCCAGAGGGAGCATCGAGAAACCCCTAACACAACCACAAGACTCAGAGACAGCACCTGAGGGGGGCCTTTTAGTGAGGGGTGCTGCCGTCTGCCAATACCAGCTCAGGTCCTGCCCCAGGCCACTGTTTAGGGGAGATTTCCATCAGGTCCCATTGCCACGCTCTGTCATGGTGTGTCCAGAACTCCAAGCTAAGGTTCCCCTTGGAAAGCCATATCAGAACAAAATTTAGATTTTTGTTTTAATTTCTTGACTCACCATTTATCCTCTCCCCCCTCACAGTCCCTGCTAAAGGATTACAATTTTTAAAGTGTTTTTCTGAAGTTTCATTTTACTTTGTTGTTGTTGTTAGTTGAGTTTGTATCCGACTCATAGCTACCCTGCATACAACAGGTGAAACACTATTGTCGGTGCTTCTCTGCTGTTCATAGGGTTTTCAATGGAGGATTGATTTTGGGGAGTGGGTTGCCAGGTTCATCTCCCAAGCCTACAGCACCTGGTGTTCCCAGGCAGTCTCCCACCCAGGTACTAACCAGGCCTGACCCTGCTTAGCTTCCAAGATCTGACAGGATCGGATGCCACAGGGCTATGGCTGCAGGCTCATTTTACTTAGAACTCTAGAAAATAAAAGTTTCCAGCTCAGAACAGTGTGGCACTAATGATGAAAACTGATATGCTGTTAAACCTTTCAGGGAACTATCTGGTTTTCCTGATGAGCCCTAAATCCTGTGCCCACAGTCACCTATTCTGCCAACTCTTGGCACTGCTCCTGGATTGAGCGCTAATGTATGTGTATTTTCTCCTCGTGATTGGCATCTTCTTGCCTGCTCTGCTGGATCTCACAGCCGCCTGGAAGCTGAACAGAATTGCCACAGCTGCAATGGCTTGAGCAGTCTCTCCAGACACCCCTATACCACAGCATTTACTAGTATTTGGAGGAAGTGGAGCCAAGGGGCCTAATGAAGAATTATGTCATGGAGAAATAAGACTCAGATGCCACCCAGACACTAATCAGCACATTAACCACATGCCCTACACATAAGGCTGGGATTTAGCTCAGTTGGTAGAGCGCTGCACTGCAGTCTCTGAGGTCCCAAGTTCAATTCCCAACACCACAAAAATGGGAGAAGGATGTGGCAACCCACTCCCAAGGCAGTCCTGAAACAGTCAGCCATTGAAAACCCTATGAGGGTCGCTATGAGTCAGATATCGACGCGACGGCACCTAACAACAACAACAACACATAAGAAAAGGGGCATGGGGCTCCCTTGCAGGGCTAGGGCCACATGACAAGAATATTTTAGAGGTCCTTATGCCAGCCAGTTCTCCCTATATTCAGGCACCCAACATACACTTATTGAGCACCTACTGTGTGCTGGTACTAATGCTAAACACTTATTACGAAAGACCCAGTGCCTGCATACAAGCTACTCTGATGCAGGGGGCTGGCTGGTGTCACAGAGGTAAACAGACCATCTCCAACAACACGGGAGGTAGGATGGGGAAGGGAGTTGGCAGGTGGCAGTGAAAATATCCCCCAAATGAGATGTCCGAGATCTCACAATGACCGGGCAAAAGGGTTTTCTGTGCCTGAGTGGCAGAGCATTAAAAACAGCGAGCAGGTCTGCGTAGACAGAGCCGCATTCTGGGCACCGTCATTGGATATGCAATTTTCTACTTAGCAGAGCACGTACACAGAATTCAATTTGGCAGTGATCTGTATTCTATTCCGTTTGCACAACAGCATCCAAATGTAGGCAGGGACTGGGGAATTTATCTTCCTGCAAATTCACTCCCCAGGGGTACCTTGCTCGCAGGCGGGTTTCAGCACTAGCTAGGTGGGCGGCAGAAGAGACAACCGCGAGAAATTACAGCCACCAATCGCCCTGCAGGAGACCTGGCCCTGGAGCTGGCGGCTTCTGCCTGCTTCTGTAATTGCAGGCCCCAAACCCCTGCCAGGAAAGGGGTAACTAAACTGCACAGGAAAAACGGCCTCTCCGGCTACCCAAGAAGCTGGCCTCGCGCTCATCCAGAGTGGTAAATTTTCTTTCTGAATGCAATTCCTTGAGCTAAAACATTTCGCCACTTCGCCACATTTTGTCATTGCTAAAAATGTAGGATGTATTTTGCAATCGAATTGCCTATTTGAAGCGGTCGTATTTCTTTCTCTCCTGCCCGCCCCCCCCAAAACACCGTCATTAAATGGATAATGTGATTTACAATCAGTAGCATCTTGGCATCAAGGAAGTCAATAATTGCCATGATTTAAAATGCATTTCCGTAGAACAAGCAGCTAAGGTGAGAGGCTACACATGACTTCCTACACATCCGGGTAATCAAGTGGCCTTTGTCACCTCATCAGCCACCCAGTGGTTCAACTTTTGTAGTCCCTGGGAAGATGGTTGATTGGTACGTGCCATCAAGTCGGTATCCGACTCATAGCAACCCTACGTACAACAGGCAAAACGCTATTGTCAGTGCTTCTCTGCTGTTCATAGGGTTTTCAATGGCGGATTGATTTTTTGGGGAGTGGGTTGCCAGGTCCTTCTCCCAAGCCTACAGCACCTGGTGTTCCATTAGGCCTCATCTTCACCCGAGCCCCTGCAAGGCAAGACTCCTGTTCAGGTCAGCCCCAGGCAGGAGCCAGGCAGCCTCTATTTGTCTTAGGGGACTTGCCATGGCTAAGCCAGGCAGTGTCAAGGCAACCCTGCCACCAAGCTCAGCTGCAGACTCCAGCCCTCAATTTTCAGGTGTGGCCCTGCCCCGCCCTGACTTCTGCTTCTGATGGTGCTGGTCAGCTCTGAGGCAGAGTATTAGCAAAGCACACCAGAGGCCTTCCGTTAATCTCCCAGTACTGGGAACAGAAAAAGAAAAAGAAAGAAAGCTCAGTGGCCAAGTTTCATGCATGCCCAGAACATGTGTATATCTTGAAAGTAAGTGGCTGGGAATGCCAGTCTTGGAGGGGTCCCATCCAGGAAATCAGCACGACAATGACCCTGTCCAGGAGGTCACTCAGTCACTGCAAATTGCTGGAATCCAAACTTCTCTGGTTTGCTCATCCTTCCTGGCTTTTACATCTGCACTCTCTCCTCTCGGATCCCAAAGGGGCTCACTAAAAAAGATTCAGTAATGATCAACTATAGAAATTTCTTTCCAATGTCTTGATCCTAGAACTAGAAGGAATTTCTTTTTTTCTTATCCAGTCTAGGGTTTCCATGGTAAGCAGCTAAAGGGCAGAACAAGGTTCAGAGAGCCTCTGGAAGTGCTAGCAATCCCATCAGCCCTGGCAGACAGACTTGAAAGGCCCGAGGTGACCTAGTGGAGTGCTAGTGCATCCACTGAGGGAGCTGTTAAGAGCCTGAGCAGGAACAGGGAATGGCTGAGAAAATCTGCTCTCCATGGGAGCCGGGAGGAGCCGGGCATCTGTCAGAAGAGAGCTCTCAAGGTGGGAAGGGAGAAGCAGGGCGATCCAATAAAGCCGGTATTGTCAGGAAATGCAGTTTTACTGGAGGGAAAAAAAAGCTAAAGGAAAATAGAAGGCTAGCCAATACCTGAGAGTCCCAAAACGGAGTGTTTCTCTGCTATCTCTTCGAAGTAAAAAAAATGATGGAACCAGAAGCCCTACATCAAGTTTTACAAACAGTTTTTTTGTTCTTGTTGTTGTTTTTGTTTGTGTGTTTTGTTTTTTTGTGGTATTGGGGGTTGAAGCCAGGGCCTCACGCCTGCATGCTCTGCAAGTGCTGGACCACTGAGCTGCACCCTCAGCCCATTTTTTTTACTTTTTGAGATAGGGTCTTGCTAAGTTATGCAGACTGCCTCTGGTCTCGAACTTGCAATCCTCCTGCCTCTGCCTCCTGAGCCACTGGGATTGTAGGCGTGTGCCACCGCGCCAGGCTACAAACATTATTTTTTAAAATACTATTAATGGCACAGTGTACCAAAGCAACAGAAAAAATAAATCACCACAAGCAAGCACATTGATGCAGAATATCCAAAAGGGAAGATGGGGCTGTGGAATATTAAGAAGGCATTGGCTTGGTCTGGAAGCCAACTGCATGCTGAGGGCACTAAGGCCCATCAGATGGAAAGAACCTAGAAACAAAAGCCGCCTACCAACCAGGGACACCCTGACTGGACTGTCACCTGAGTGACAGACAGATTTCTATATGCTGTGAGGCTTTCTTGCTACAGCAATTAATGTGACTCTAACATCTAGCTTTGTCCCTCGGAGCCTGCATCATCCAGTCAGCTTCCAGCCCAGATTCACCTCTTCAGTATTGGAGAATCTCATCTTTTTCTATGACTATGCTGTGCCCATGGATGTGCTTGGTTATGATGATTTTTATATTTTTTATATCACCTTCATACACCATGACTGAAGCACAATTTTAATGAAGTCCGCTAAGTTCTCCAGGGATTGTTCTCTCCTGACTACATGTCCGAAATATGTAAGACGCAGTTTGGCCATTTTTGCTTCCAAGGAGCACTCTGGTTGTACCTCTTCTAGGACAGATCTGTTGGTTCTTTTGGCTGTCCATGGTATATTCAATAGACGTCTCCAGGACCACGATTCAAAAGCATCAATTCTTTTTCTGTCTCTCTTGTTCAATGTCCAGCTTTCACAACCATATGATGCCACTGAAATACCATGGCATGAGTCAGACGCACCTTCGTCTTCAATGTGACATCTTTGCTTTTCAGTACTCTAAAGAGATCTTTTGCCACAGCTTTTCCTAGAGCAATGCGTCTTTGGATTTCTTGACTGCTGCTTCCACGGGTGTTGATTATAGAACCAAGCAAAGCAAAATCTTGGACAACCTCAATCTTTTCTCCATTTATTGTGAAGTTGCATGCTGACCCAGTCGTAAGGACTTTTGTTTTGTTGATGTTTGGAAGAGTGGCAGGTCAACGCAAAAGAGGAAAGTCCTCCACCAGATGGATTGACAGTGTCTGCAACAATGGGCTTAAACATAAATAAGATCGTTTGCCTGGCACAGAATCGGCAAGTGTTTCGATCTGCTGTACATAAGGTCGCTATGAGTCGGACTCAACTCGATGGCACCTAACAACAACAACAACAACCTAAGTTCTCTGGACCTCAAGGTTCTTACCTATAAAATAAAAACAATAACACCACGTTAGAGGAGTGTGTGATAAACTGGGAAGAGGAGGTGAAAATACATATCCAGAACATTATAATTCTTCAGTACACTTTTGGGTTTATCTTATTCCAAGGAATACAGTCTGAGGATGACCAGAAACTGCAAGGAGGTAAATAAAACTTGATATCACTAATAACAAGAAATGGATTCCTAGAAGCAGGTATGAGGGACATATTTTGAAATATGCTTTTGTCTCTCTTTGGGTATACTCCCAGGTCATCATACCACAGAGATACCTGCATCTCCATATTTAATGCAGCATGCTTCACAATAGCAAAGATGTGGAACCAACCAAGATGCCCGTCAACAGAAGAATGGATAAAAAAATTATGGCACACATACAATGGAATATTACTCAGCAATAAAAAATGAAATGGCCTTTGTAGCAAAATGGATGGAACTGGAGAATATCATCTTAAGTGAATGAATGCAGGCTCAAAAAGAGAAATACCATATGTTCTCACTCATATGTGGGAGCTGAATCTTACTTAAAGGAAAAAAAATCCTATACATAAGTTGATATAAAAATGCACAGTGAGTCATTCTTCTCAGCTCGACATGGTACATTTTCTAAAATAGATCATATGCTAGTCCATAAGAACTCCCTCAACAAGTTCAAGAATATACAAATTATCCCCTGTTCCTTATCAGATCATAATGGGATAAAATTGGAGCTCAAGAGCATGAATAATCCCAGAAACTTTACAAATTCATGG
>VMDO01027704.1:0-24870 GCA_007922755.1 Pedetes capensis | reverse complement strand
ATCCTCCTGCCTCCACCTCCCCAGCTGCTGGTATTACAGGAGTGCTCCACCGCGCCCGGCTCTGTCTTCTATATTCTAATTGGTTGTTTTTTTTTGAATTATGATAAAATGTACGCAACTAAATTTGAAATTTTAATCATTTAAAGTACATAGTTCAGAAGCATTAAGTATATTCCCATTGTTATACAATCACTCTCTAGAACTTGTTCATCTTGCCAAACTGAAACTCTGTATGCCCTTTTAAGAACTCCCCATTTCCCCCTCCCATCCCACTGTTAACCATCATTCCACTTTGTTTTTTATATGAATTTGACTATACCAAATTCCTCATAAAACAACAACAGGATACCTCACACAAATTGAATTATACAGTATTCCGGGTTTTTTTTTTTTTTTTTTTTTTTTTTTTTTTTTTTTTTTTTTTTTTTGTGTGACTGGCTTATTTCATTTAGTATAATGTCCTCAAAGTTCATTGTACACAGCATGTGTCAGAATTTCCTTCCTTTTTGAGCAGAATAATATTCCTTTGTATGTGTGTGTGGGGGGGGGATGTATGCCACATTTCATTTTTTCTATTCACCCATCCACCAATGAATATCAGAGTTGTTTCTAAGTTTTGGCTGTTGTGAATAATGCTATTGGAGCATGGATGTGCAAATATCTGATAATTTGCTTTCAACTCTTGGGTATATGCTCAGAAGTGGAAATGTGGGTCATATGGTATTTCTATTTTTACTTTAATTCTCTTTTATTTTTAATCATATGGTAATTCTATTTTCAAACTTTTCAGAGACTGCTGTACTGTTTCCTATAGTGTTTGTACCCTTCTACATTTCCTCCACACAAGGGTTCCAATTTCTCCACATTCGCAACACTTAATTTTTAAAAATATTAAGTATATCAATGAGTATAAGGTAATATATTGTTGGGTTTTGAGAATTCTTTATATATTCTAGATACTAGTCCTTTATCAGATACATGCTTTGAAAAAATTTCTCCCACTCTATATCTTGTCTTTATCCTGTTAACAGGGTTCCTTTCTGAACAAATTTTATAATTTTGGTGAAATCCAATTTTTTTTCTTTTATGAATCATGCTTTTGATGTCTTGTTTAGGAACTTTTCACCAAGCCCTAGATCCCTCACCAAGCCCTCAGGAGATTGTCTCCTATGTTTTCTTCTAAAAGTTTTGACATTATCTATCTATCTATCTATCTATCTATCTATCTGTCTATCTATCTATCTATCTATCTATCTATCTATCTATCTATCTATCTATACATCTATCTATCTATCTAGATATCCTGCAGCCACACCACTGTGGCATCTGTTCCGATCAGATCTCGGAAGCTAAGTATGTTTAGGCCTGGTTAGTACTTGGATAAGAGACTGTGTGGGAACACCAGTTTTTAGGTTTTAAAAGTTTGCCTATAATTTGGTTTAGGATGGGTTTCTTTGGATTATCCTGTTTGGGATTCACTGACCTTAAATTGGTAGGTGTGTCTTTTGCCAAATTCTTCAAAGTTTTAGCCATTAATTTCTTTGAATTCTTTTTCAGTTCACTCTCCTTTTTTCCTTTTCTTTCTTTGATGACATGACATGCTATAGGCTTGGGAGAAGGACTTGGCAACCCATTCCCAAAAAACAGTCAGCCATTGAAAACCCTATGAATAGCAGAGAAGCACTGACAATAGTGTTTTTCACCTGTTATATGTCGCATCACTATGAGTCAGACACTGACTCGATGGCACCTAACAACAACAACAACAAATATCTATCTATATCTATCATCTATTTTTTTTTTTAAATATGGGGAGATTGAACCCAGGGAATCATGCAGGCTTTTTGCAAGCATCCGACCACTGAGCCTCACCTGCAGCTCATTATTTACTTTGTATTTTGAGATAGGGTCTTGCTAAGTCATACAGGCTGATTCTGGCCTTGAACTTGTGATTCTCCTGCCTCTGTATCCCAAGTCACTGGGAACAAAGGTGTGCATCATTGCACCCCAGTCAGTTTTATGTTTTATATTTAACTCCATGGCACATTTGAGTCAATTTTTATATAAGGTGCTATAAGGCCTATGGATATCCAGTTGTTCCAATATCAATCATTGAAAAGACTATTGTATTAATTTCTTTAGCCTGTTGATATGATAAATTACACTGACTGATTTTCAAATATTGAGCCAGTCTCATATCTCTGGAACAAACTCTACTCAGTCACAGTACACAATTCTTTTTATATGTTGTTTCCCATGTGTTGAAGCTCTTTTGTTGGGTGCATACATTTTAGAATTACTGTGTCTTCTTGGTGAATTGATCCTTTTATCATTATATAATGTCTATTTCTATCTCTGTTAATTTTCTTTGAATACATTTCATCTGACATTGACATAGCCATTCCTATTATCTTTTGATTAATGTTCATCTGATATCCCTTTCTTTTCTCATTTACTTCCAACTTGCCTATATTGTTATTTTTGAAATGAGTTCCTTGGAGACATCACATAGTTGAACTTTTTATTTTTAAATTCTGCCTATCTCCATCTTTTGCTTAGTATATTTGAATAATTTATATTTAATGTAATTATTATGTGAGAACTGAGGTCTGTTATTTTAATTTTTGTTTTCTGCTCTGCTCACTTGTTTTTTTCTTTATTATATTTTGGCTGCACATTTGAACTTTTTAAATAATTAATTTGAATTATCTGTTGTATTTCGAGTATGTATCTGCAGAAGTTTAAGTGGTTACTCCAGGCATTACATTATGGATATGTAACTTATCATAGTCTACTGATATCAACATTTATCAGTTGGAGTGGTTAGAAAGCTCTCTCTTTTTGTTCATTTACCTTCCCCCATCTAATATTTCTTCTCTGTATCCTGAAAAGCACATTGGACAGTGTTATAATTTTTGCTTTACCATCAAACATAATTTGCAAAACTCAAAAGAAGGAAGCTCTATTTGCACAGATGTTTACTCTTTTCATTGTATTTTCTTCTTTCCTGATATTCTGAGAGTCCATATTACTATATATCATTTGCTTTCCATATTTCCCTATTTTTCTATCTTCAAGTTTAAGTTCACTCAGTAATTCTTTTAAGCTTGATATGTTCCATGAATTCTCTTAGTTTTCTTTCATCTGAGAAATTTTGATTTCCTCTGACGGAGATTTTTGTGAAGGAGATTTTTTGCTGAATATAGGTTTCTGGTTTGGCAGTTCTTTTCTTTCAGCATTTGAAAAATGTTATCCCATTTCCCTCTGTCATCTGTGGTTTCTGACAAGAAACCACTGTCATTTGAATTGTTTTGCCCTTATCGGTAAGTTGCTATTTTTCTTTCTCTGCTTTTAAGATTTTTTTCTTGGTTTTTAGTTTTTAAAAGTTTGCCTATAATTTGGTTTAGGATGGGTTTCTTTGGATTTTCCTGTTTGGGATTCACCGTGCTTAAATTGGTAGGTGTGTCTTTTGCCAAATTCATCAAAGTTTTAGCCATTAATTTCTTTGAATTCTTTTTCAGCTCACTCTCCTTTTTTCCTTTTCTTTCTCTGATGACATGAATGTTAGATCTTTATTAGGTTTCCATAGTTATGTGAGGTTCTGCTCATTTTATTTTCTAGTCTATTTTCTCTTCGTTGTTCAGATCTGGCTATTCTTATTGTTCTGCAAGTTCATAGGCTCTTTCCTCTGTCATCTTCATTTTACTATGGAGCCAGCCCAGTGAAGTTTTAAATTTTGGTTATTGTATTTTTCAGTTCAAAATCTCTACTTGCTTTTTCTTTTCTTTTTCTTCCCTCTTTCCCTCCCTTCCTTCCCTTCTCTTCTTTTCCCTTTCCTCCCTCCTTTCTCTTCCTCTCTCTTTCTTTCTCTCATTCTTCTCTTGTTCTTTCTTTCTTTCTTCGACAGGGTCTTGCTACATAATCCAGGCTGACCTGGAACCAGCAATCTTTCTGCCTCAGCCTCTTAAGTGCTGGGATTATACTTGTATGCCACCATGTTCAGCTGGATTTTTTCCTCCTTTCTTTTCTCTTTTCTTTTCTTTCCTTTTCTTTTCTTTTCCCTCCCTCCCTCCCTCTCTCTTTCCTTCTTTCTTTCTCTCTTTCCTTCCTTCCTTCCTTCCTTCCTTCTTTCTTTCTTTCCTTCCTTCCTTCCTTCTTTTTTCTTCCTGGCATGTGTATGTGTGTATGTGTGCATGTTGGAGATTGAACCCAGGGAGTCATGTATACTTTCTTTATATCCTCTATTTTGCTGAAACCTTTTTGTTTATATACAAAATTTGTTTCAAATATATTTGTAATTTCTCGCCAAGGCATTTTTATGGTGACTGCTTTGAAATCTTGGTGAGATAATTCTGGGATCTATGTCGTTTCAGTGTTAGTACCCACTAATTGTCTTTTCTCATTTTAGTTGACATTTTCATGGTTCTTGATCTGATGAGTGATTGTAGGTTGAAACCTGGGCATTTTGGGTAGATTGCTAGTCTGGATCTCATTTCAGTCTTCATCTGACCTTGGTGTGGTGGGGGAAAGGAATACTGTGTTATTACTATAAAGTGAGGCTGAAGTGCCTTTTTCCCATCCAGTGTCCACTGACACATTGCTAGGAGACTGCTTGTGACTGCTGTTCAGGGTGGTTGGGGTAGGGTTCATTCTCCTCACCAGGCCTCCCTGATACCACCCTGGCTGGAAGAGGCAGAAATGCCTCCATTCTGCTTTCCAAGTAGCCTCCATGACATGGTGTGTGTGTGTCCTGACTGACCTCAGTCAGCAGGAAGGGGAGAGGCTCCTTGAAGCTGCTGGGTAGGGAACATCTCCAAGTTCCACACAGCATCTTGATGGAGCCTCTCCACAGAGAAGCCTCGCAAACACTTGGTGAGATGAAAGGTCTGGTCTCCACTCACCTTTTCTCTCACCACCCTAGTGCAGATGGAGGCACTTTGCTACAGCTGGGGACCATGGAATGCTAAGCTCCCTTTCAGTCCTGGCAGAGGTGTGAGAGAGGGAGCTGTGTGTGTGTGCGTATGTATGATACACACACACACATATGTTGGTTTTGGGTTGGGATTATATGTATATATATATATATATATATATTGGTTTTGGGTTAGGATTTAGCTCAGTTGGTAGAGCACTGCTCTGCAGTCTCTGAGGTCCTGAATTATACTTTCACCATATCTCTTCAATTTATATGTTGAGAAAATAATCTGAGAAACTGGACTTTATGAGAAAGAATGTGGCATCAGGATTGGAGGAAAACTCATTAACAACCTGTGTTATGCAGATGATACAACTCTGCCTGCTGAAATGAAGAGGATTTAAAACATTTACTGATGAAGAACAAAGATCATAGCTTTCAGTATGGATTGTGACTGTACATCAACAAAACAAAAATCCTTACAATTGGGTCAGTATGCAACCTCATAATAAATGAAGAAAAGATTGAAGTTGTCCAAGATTTTGCTTTGCTTGGCTCAATAATCAACATCCATGGAAACAGCAGTCAAGAAATCAAAAGATGCATTGCTCTGGGAAAAGCTGTGGCAAAAAAATCTCTCTGGAGGATTGAAAAGTAAAGATGTCACACTGAAGATGAAGGTGAGCGTGACTCATGCCATGGTGTTTTCAGTTGCATCATATGGTTGTGAAAGCTGGACATTGAACAAGGGAGACAGGAAAAGAATTGATGCTTTTGAATTATGGTGCTGGAGATGACTATTGAATATACTATGGACTGCCAAAAGAACCAACAGCCCTATCCTAGAAGAAGTGCAACCAGAGTGCTCCTTGGAAGCAAGGATGGCTAGACTGTGTCTTACATATTTCAGACATGTAGTCAGGAGAGACCAATCCCTGGAGAAAGACATGTTTGGGAGAGTGGCAGGTCAGAGGAAAAAAAGGAAAACCCACCACCAGATGGATTGACACAGTGTCTGCAACAATGGATTTAAACATAAAAATAAGATCATGTGCCTGGCACCGAATTGGAAAGTGTTTTGATCTGCTACACATAGGGTCGCTACGAGCTGGACTCTACTCAACGGCACCTAACAATAACAATGTTGGTTTTAGGGGGAGAGAGAGGTGCTTGACTGAAACAGAGCAGTTATTTTCCAGTGTTTTGACTTGCTAAGCTGTTCCTTTTGTGTGTGTGTGTGTCCTTTGACTAGACAGAGGCTTTCCCTTAGAGCAATTTTTTTTTGGGGGGGTCTATGGCCATTGACATTGCAGGCTGCTGGTTTCTCCTGCACCTAGTGGGTTATAAGAAACAGAAAGGAAATCCAGAGTGTTCTTTATTGCGTCAATCCTTGGCCCTGAAGTCCCTAGCCAGTCTTTCTCCTCTCCATCTCTCCATCTTTCTTATATTTGTTTTCTATATAATGGTTAGGGTTTGTCAATTGCAAGGAACACAAAGAAGTTAAAAATCAAAGCAAAGCCTAGTTTTATTTAAAAGTAGCATGCAGTGGGAACAGCTGAGTGCTGCTGTGGAAATCACATGCTGTAGTAACCTATGGGCGTCTTCAAGGAGGCAAAGTAGTTGAGGCACGGGGAAGTTTTTAGAGGCACAACTAAGGAAGACTACACAGGATATCTTGAAACAATAATCTTTGGCTATAATGATTAATAATGAGGGTGACATCATCAGACAGACAGCTTATAGAAGTACCTTTTTATTTGTTTGTTTATTTTTTACTTTTGATTTTGAGGCAATCTTACTTTGTGGCCCAGGCTGGCCTCAAACTCACAATCTTCCTGGCTCAGCCTCCCAAGTTCTGGGATTAAAGAAATGTGTCACTACCCCCAGCTCAATTCTTTTTGTGTAAGGTTGTGGTGGCCTTTGTGTAAGACTATGGTCCTGGCAACCTTCTGTGATAGTTAATATCAGGCAAACTTGTATAAGAATTCTTTCATGACCTCCTGGCTTTATTTATTTCTGTTTATCAGAGTGGACATGTGAATCCATTCTCATTCTAACCACTTTCACAGGTTTTAAGCTACACTTAGCAAGGAAAATAGGGAAAAGTACATCTACTCTATCTTTTTGGAAGCAGAAATCTAGTCTCATTTACTATGACAATGATCTAGGAAAGAAAGAACAAAACCAGTCAAGCTTTGGTAGATGTCAGGGGCATTTTGTTTATTTCACCTTAAGACAATGTCAGCAAATTGAAGAGCCAGTTTGCCTGAGGTCTTGGGCCTCCTCATAACTAATACCAGGCCTTGGTAGATTATTAATTGTATACCTCAACTGTTTGGCCTTACAGATTTTTGATTGAATGTGTTCAGCCTTGAAAAAAGAAACTTGCTAAGTAAGTTGTTTTGGGGAGTCACTTTATCTCTAAGGTGAACGATGAATTCATTCAGCCCACTCATGTTTTCACACTTAGTTTTGATGTCTTAACAATGCTGCCTGGCAGCTTTCCTTGCACAATCAGTGTATACTAATGAGGTGGAGCAAGATTTTCAAGGCACTATACATAGGATGAGTATGCAAACCACCCCTTGCTACAAAATCTCCCCAGTATGTTTTTTACTGCAAACCCTAAGAAAATCAAGAGGCAGACACATGAAGACAAAGCATCCTAAGGTAAGTGAGGGTGTGGTTCTGGAAACATCCAGCATGTGTCTGAGGCCAGCTACTACCTCTCCTGCAGTTGTACCTGCCAGAATCTTAGTGCCATCTGTTCACTTTCTTTAGTTGGTGCCATGGTTTTCCTGCAACTTATATTATCCTGCTGAAATTTCCTTAACCAGTTATTTTATCATCAAGAAGGCTTTAATACCTTGTAGGCATCAGCATTACAAGCAGTGAACATAGGCCAATCAAATGCCCTCATCACCTATGTCTGCTCAGCTGCAGGGCTGCAAGGTAAAGCATTCACTTACCTTTGGTCTCCTGACTGGTTGTTCAAATATGCCTTCTGAACACATTAAAGTATACTATTTTGTGGTTCAGTCTATAAAGGAATCTTTTCTAGTGTGGCTGTTTCTTTTTTTGCCCCAAACATTAAGCCATGTCTGTACCTCGGTCCCTTGTCTTTTCTCCCTCTGTCCCCATTAACATGAGCTTTTCCTACAAAGGCAATTTTTTTAAAAGTTGTAATAAAATATACAAAACATAGCATTTGCCATTGCTGTGATTTGAATAGGAAATGTCCCCGGTAGCCTCATGTATTAGGAACTTATTTGCTAGCTGATGGGCTTCTAGGGAGTGATTGTGTCTTGGGGGTTCTGATCTAATTAGCAGATATATCCCTTTGTGGATTCTTAACATGATGGAATTATTGGGAGGTGGTGAAAAGCAAGAGGTGGGGCCTAATTGGAGGTAGTAGGTCACTTGGGGTTTATATCTTATTCTTGGTTCTTCCTGTATTGCTCTGCTCTCTACCTTCTATCTACAATGAGGTGAAGGAGCTCCTCTGCTACATGCTTCTACCGCCATGATGTTCTGCCCAAGTGCATGGAGCCAAGCAACCAGGGACTAGATCCTCTGAAACCAGGAGTCAAAAAAAATCCTTCCTCCCTTAAATTGCTTATATCAGGTATTTTGGTCACAGCTATGCAAAAGTAACTAAAATAACCATCATAACCATTTTTAAGTGTACAGTTCAATGTCATTAAGTACAGTCACATTGTTGACCAAACGTTACCACCGTCTATTGCCAGAACGTTTCCCTCTTTGCTAACTGAAACTCTATATCCACTCATTCCTCCCTTCCCTCAGCGCCTGGAAACCATCTTTGTACTTTCTATGAATTTGACTATTCTACATACAACATAAGAGTAGAATCATCTGGTACTTGTACTTCTTTTTTCAGTATTATTATTTTTAATAGTTAGTATATATTAATTCTATAAAATATTTGGTTTCATTATGACATTTTCACACATGTATATAGTATACTTTGATCATATTCACCCACTTATTATCCTCTTTTGTCTCCTCTTATGCTGGTCATCTTCCTCTTCCCAAATAGTTGGCCTCACAAATGCTAGACAAACACTAACCACCGAGCCACACCTCCTGCCCTGCACATTTGCTTGTTTGTTTGTTGTGGAGCTCTAAATAGAACCCACAGTTCTGTCCATTCTAGGCAAACACTCACCACTAAGGCACATACCCAACCCACCTGGGATTTTTTTTAAATGCAAATTGAAACCACATATTTTTATGGCTGGATTTTTATGACTGGTTTATATCACTTGCTGTACTCTTGTGTTAGTCTGTTTTTGTTGTTATAACAAAATAACTGAGGTAGACTAGCTTTATAAAGAAAAGAGGCTTATGTAACTCACAGTTTTGGAGGTTTAGAGTCCAAGGTCAGAAGCCCCATTTTTTCAGCCTCCAGGGAGGGCCTAGCAACAGATGGCATCACAATGGTGGGAGCATGAGTGGGTTAAAGAGATCACATCTTGGAACAAGAAGTGAAGGAGTGATTCAAGAGTCAGTTCACACTTAGTTCTTTCTGAAGGCAGTTCCCCTACTGACAAAGATCTCCTGCTGGGTGGCACCTTTTAAAGGTTCCATCATCTTTCAACATTGACACACTAGGGGCCAAGATTCCAACACATGGATCCTTGGGGGAAACACTAAAACCATAGCGGCCTCAAAGTTCATCAATGTTGTAGCACGTATCAAAAATTCTTTCCTTTTTCCTAAGTTCCTTTTAAAGGCTGAATAGTATTCCATCACACATATAAACAACATATTGTTTATCCATTCATCTGTGCCCTCATGTGCCTGTCAGTTTGCCATACTTGGTGGGGGGGCTTACATGTTGCTGTGACACTCGAAGATATGCTACCTATATTATAGATACCAGCAGGGTCACATAAGGTGGACAGGTTTCTGCTGAGCTTCTAGACTAAGACAGACTAGGGAGTAGGACCTGGAATTCCACTCCTGAAGCAATTAGCCATTGAAAATCCTATGAATAGCAGAGAAACATGGACAGATATAGTGCCAGAAAATGATACCCTCCCCTCCCCCAAGTTGGAAGGCATTCAAAAGCCTACTGGAGAAGAGTTGTCTCCTCAAATTGGGTCAACCTTAATGATGAGAATAGAGTAAAGCTCCATTTGTTGATGTGGCATGACTCTAAATGAGAAGGAACAAATGCAAACATTCATTAATAATTGGAATGTGGACTCTAGGAAAATTAGACACCATCAAAAGGGAAATGGAGTGCACAAACATCTACATTCTAGGCATCAGTGTGCTAAAATGGCCTGGCCCGGGCCATTTTGAATCAGACAATCATATGCCCTACTATGCAGTGAATGGCAGCTTAAAGAGAAATGGTGTTAGCTGGGTGTGGTGGCGCACTCCTGTAATCCCAGAGGCTGAGGAGGCAGAGGCAGGAGGATCGCAAGTTCGAGACCAGAGGCACTCTGCATAACTTAGCAAGACCCTGTCTCAAAAAGTAAAAAAATGGGCTGGAGATGCAGCTCAGTGGTCCGTCACTTGCAAAGCACACAAGTGCGAGGCCCTGAGTTCAACCCCCAGCACTGCAAAAAAACAAAAAAAAGGTGTTGCATTCACCATCAAAAAAGACATCTCAAGATCTTTCCTGAAGGACAATGCTGTCAGTGATAGAAAACTATCCAAACACCTACAAAGAAGGCCAGAAAATTGACTATCGTTCAAATTTACACACCCACTACTAAGGCCACAGATGAAGAAAGAGAAGATTTTTACCAGTTTCTGCAGTCTGAAATTGATTTATCATGCAATCTGGATGTACTGATAATTACTGTTAACTGGAATGCAAAAGTTGGAAACAAAGAAGAAGGCTCGGTAGTTGGAAAATATGGCCTGGGTGACAGAAATGATGCTAGAGACCACATGATAGAATTTTGTCAAATCAACAACATTTTCATTGTAAATACATTTTTTCACCAACATAAATGGTGACTATACACATAGAATTCACCTGATGGAACATAAAGGAACCAAATGGACTACATTTGTGGAAAGAGACCACAGAAAACCTCAATAGCAAAAGTCAGAACAAGACCAGGTGATAATTGTGGATCACATCATCAATTACTCATATGCTGCTTGAAACTGAAACTGAAGAAAATTAGACCAAATGTGTGAGAGCCAAGATATGACCTTGAGTATATTCTACTTGAATTCAGAGACCATCTTAAGAACAAATTTAATGCATAGAAACTAATGATTGAAGATCAGATGAGTTGTGGCATGATATCAAAGACATTATTCATGTGCAAAGTAAAAGGTTATTTAAAAGACAAGAAAAAAAGAAAAGACCAAATTACATGTCAAAAGAGACTCTGAAACTTGTCCTTGACATGGAGCAGCTAAAGTAAAAGGAAGACATAATGATTTAAAGAACTAAGCAGAAGATTTCAAAAGGCAGCTCAAGAAGACAAAATCAAATATTATAATGACATGTGCAAAGAGCTAGAGATAGAAAACCAAAAGGGAAGAACATGTTCTGTCTTTCTCAAGCCTAAGGTATTGAAGGAAAAAAATCAAGCCTTGAGTGACAATAGGGAAGGATTCTACAGGGAAAATATTAAACAATGCAGGAAACATCAAAAGAAGATGGAAAGAACACACAGAGTCATTATACCAGAAAGAATTGGTGGATGATCAACTATTTCAAGAGATTGCATATCATCAGGAACCAATGGTACTGAAGGATGAAGTAGAAACTGTCTTGAAGGAATTGATGTTTCAATTGGCTCCAGAAATTGATGGAATACCAATAGGGAATACCAATAGGGAATACCAATACCAATACCAACAAATAGATGCAGCACTGGAGGTGCTAACTTGTTATGCCAAGAGATTTGGAAAACAGTTACCTGGACAACTGACTGGAAGAGATCCATATTTGTTACCTATTCCCAAAAAAGGGGTCAGATCAAAGGTGGAAATTACTGAATGATATCATTAATATCCCACACAAGTAAAATTTTTCTAAAGATCATTTAAAAGTGACTGCAGCAGTATATTGACAGAGAACTGCTGGAAATTTACACCAGATTTGGAAGACCACATGAAATCAGGGACTCATTGCTGATGTCAGATGGATATTAGCTAAAAGCAGAGAATACCAAAAAGATGTCTTTCTATGTTTTATTGACTATACAAAGGCATTTGATTGTGTGGATCACAGCGAATTATGGATAACACATTGTGAAGAATGGGAATACCAGAGCACTTAATTTTACTCATGTGCATGGACCAGGAGGCAATTGTTTGAATAGAACAAGTAAATACTGCCTTACTTAAATTCAGGAAAGTTGTGCATCAGGGCTGTATCCTTTCACTGTATCTCTTCAATCTCTATGCTGAGCAAATAATCTGAAAAATTGGACTTTGTGACTAGAACATGGCATCAGGATGGGAGGAAGACTCATTAATAACCTGTATTATGCAGGTGACACAACTTTGCTTGCTGAAAGTGGAGAGTATTTGGAACATTTACTGATGAAGATCAAAGAACAAAGCCTTCAGTATGGATTGTACTTCAATATCAAGAAAACAAAAATCCTTGCAAATGAGTCAGTGAGCAACTTCATGATAAATGGGGAAAAATTTGAGGTTGTCTAAGATTTTGATTTACTTGATTCTAAGATCAACACCCACGGAAGCAGCAGTCAAGAAATCAAAATATGCATTGCATTGGGAAAAGCTATTGCAAGAAACCTCTTTAAAGTGTTGAAAAGTAAAGATGTTAAATTGAAGATGAAGGTGCTCCTGACTCATGCAATGGTATTTTCAGTTGCATCATATGCTTGTAAAAGCTGGGCACTGAATAAGGGAGACAGAACTGAAGCTTTTGAATTATGGTGCTGGAGATGAATATTAAATATACCATGGGCAGCCCTTGGGAGAAGGGCCTGGCAATCCACTCCCAAGGCAATCCCGAAATGGTCAGCCACTGAAAGCCCTATGAGGGTCGCTATGAGTCGGATACTGACTCAACGGCACCTAACAACAACAACAACAATGGGCAGCCCAAAGAACCAACAGATCTGTCCTAGAAGAAGTGCAACCAGAGTGCTCCTCAGAAGCAAGGATGGCTAGATTGCATCTTATGTATTTTGGAAAGATTATCAGAAGGGACCAATCCCTGGAGAAGGGCATCATGCTTGGGAGAGTGGTAGGTAGAGGTAAAGAAGGAATATTCTCTGCTAGATGGCTTTACACAGTGTCTGCAACAATGGGCTTAAAAACAAAAAGGATTGTGAGCATGGCGCAGTGTAGTGGAGTGTTTCGTTCTCTTGTATATAGGATCACTGAGTCAGACCCAACTAGATGACACCTAACAAAAATATTCATCTGTCAGTGGACACTTGGGTTGCTTTCACTTTTTGCCTGTTGTGAATAATGACTCTATGAACACAAGTGTAAAACATGTCTTTCGGATTCTGATTTTAACTCTTTTGTGTAGAATCTTGGAAGTGAAATTATTGGACATCATGGCTTGCATCTAAAAAGCCCCTAAAAGGTCATATATTTTAATGCTTGATTCAAAGATGGTGGCCCTGTTTGTGGAGCCTATGGAATGTTGGGGGGCGTGGATTCTAGTTTTGCGGAAGCAGCTCCGCGAGTACAGTTCTTTGGAGTATACCCCACACCCACTGTTCCAGTCACTCTCTCTTCTGATCGCCATGATGTGAGGTTCTCTGCTATGGGTCCTGCCACTTGCTGCCACCACACATGCCCTACCACCATTATGGACTGTCACCTTCTAACTGTGAGCTCCCCAATAAGTCATTTCCTCCTATAAGTTTGATTCGGTTGATTTCTCAGTCATAGCTAGGAACAGGGCTGGGATTTAGCTCAGTGGGTAGAGCGCTGCGCTACAGTCTCTGAGGCCCCGAGTTCAATTCCCAGTACTGCAAAAATGGGAGAAGCGCCTGGCAATCCACTCCCAAGGCAATCCCGAAGCACTCAGCCATTGAAAACCCTATGAGGGTCGCTATGAGTCGGATACTGACTTGACGGCACCTAACAACAACAACAGCTAGGAACAAGTTAAATAATGCACTGGATTACATGGTAATTCTATTTTAATTTTTTAAGCACCATAATACTGTTTTCCATAGTGGCTGCATGAAAAGTATGGACCACTTTACAAATTTGTATGTCATCCTTGAGCAGAGGCCATGCTAATCTTCTCTGTATTGTTCCAATTTTAGTACTTGTGCTGCTGAAGTGATCACTCAAGGTGATTTAAAACTAACATTCGTGGATGCTTCAGGCACTCTTCTCAGCTTTATTAAGATGTAATTGACAGAATTGGAAGTATACATCTTGATGTTTTTATGCGCATATGCATTGTGAAGTGAGCACCATAATTAGGCTAATTAACATATCCTTCACTTCACCTACTTACCATCTATTTTGTTTTTTTTTTTTTCCCCAGTGAGAAAATCTGCTACCCTTTTAGTAAATTTTAAGTGTTATTGTTAAACATAGTCATCATATTTGGGGCCTTTATTATTATTATTACTGGGGGACTGAACCCAGGGGCTTTTCTTTTACATACTTTTCAAATGCTCTACCACTGAGATGCACCCTCAGTCCCTTTTTAAAAGCTTTTTTGTTTTTTTCTTTTTTTCTCTTGAGACAAGTTCTTGCTCAGTTACACAGGCTATCTCTGGTCTCAAAATTGCAATTCTTCTGCCTCTGCCTCCAGAGTTGCTGGGATTATAGGCATGCACCACTGTGCCTGGCTCATAGTCGCCATGTTGTACATTAGACTCCAGAATGTTCTCATTTTGTACTAGTGAAACTTATTCACTGGCCTACATTCTCCCATTTATCCTTTCTCTCAACCCCTGACAACCACTATTCTACTTTATGCTTCTATGAGTTGACTATTTTAGATTCCACATACAAAATGTCATGCAGTATTTGTCTTTCTGTGTCTGATTTGCTTCACTTAGTATAATGTCTGTGAGTGGCAGGATTTCATTATTTTTAAAGACTGAACATTGTTGCACTCAGTGTGTGTATGTGCATGTGAATGGAGGGATATTTCTTTATCCATGCATCCACTGATGGACACTTAGATAATCTTCATATGTTGGTTATTATGAATAATGCTACAATGAACACAGGGGTGCAGATAACTCTTTGAGATCCTGACTTTATTTCCATTGAATATATGTACCCAGAATTAGGACAGCTCAATTATATTGCAGTTCTACTTTTAATTTTTTGAACCATCACCATTCAGTTTTCCATAATGGCTACTCCAATTTACATTCCCACCAACAGTGTGCAAGTCTTCCCTTTTCTCCGTATTCTCACCAATGCTTATCTTTTGTCTGATAATAGCTGTTCTAAAAGTGTGAGGTGATATCTCACTGTGACTTTGATTTTCATTTTCATGATGACTAGTGACGTAAAGCCTCTTTTCATATACCTATGGACCATTTTTCTTCTTCAGAAAAGTGTCTATTTATGTCTTTTGCCCATTTTAAAATCAGGTTGTTTTCTTGCTATCAATTTGCATGAGTTCCTTATAAATTTTTTATATTAATCCCTTTCCAGATATATGGCTTGCAAATATTTTTTCCCATTCTGTAGATTGTACCTTTGCTGCAGTGATTATTTATTTTGCTGTGCAGAAGCTTTTTGGTTTGATGTGATCTCACTTGTCTATTTGCTTTTTGGTGTGCTCTGGGGATCAAACACAAAAAAATCATTATCCAGAACAACATCAAGAAATATTTTTCCTATATTTTCTTCTAGTAGCTTTATAGTTTTAGGTCTTACATTTATGTTTTTAAATTTTGAATTGATTTTTGTATATGATATGATATAATGGTCCACTTTTCTTCCTCTTCAGTTGGAATCCAGTTTTCCTGATGCCATTTATTAAAGAGCCTGTTCTTCCCCCATTGAGTATTACTGGTACTTGGTAATGCATGAGTTTATTTCTGGGCTTTCTATTCTGATTCATTGGTCTAGATTGCTACCTATTTGTGATATATTTTGAAATCAGATAATGTGATGCCTCCAGCTTTGTTCTGCTTGCTAGAGGTTGCTTTGATTCTTCAGAGGCTTGTGATTTCTCATGAATTTCAGGATGCTTTCTCTATTTTTGTAAAGAGTACCATTGAGATTTTGAAAAGGACTGCACTGAACCTATAGATCACTTTGGGTAGTATGTACATTTAACAGTATTAACTATCTAGTTCATAAAGCTGGGATATTTTTCTGTTTATCTGTGTCTTCTCTAATTTCCATCATCAGTGGTTCATAATTTTCAGGGTACAAGTCTTTAAGTTCTTTGGTTATATTTATTTGTGGGCATTTTATTTATTTTTAATGTTATTTTAAATAGAATTTCTCTTGATTTCCTTTTCAGATAATTGACTGTTAGTGTATAGAAAACCTACTAACTTTTATGTTTATTTTGTATCCCGAAGCATTATCAAATTTATTAATTTAACACTTTTTTATTGTCCTTGAATCTTTTGGCTTTTATATGTATGAAATCTTGTCATATGAAGAGATACTTTCTCTTTCCCCCTTGTTTATTTTAATGATTTTTATTTCTTTTTCTGCTCTAAAAGTTCAGGCTAGGACTTCCAGTACTGTATTGAACAGAAGTGATGAAAATTGTCATCTTTGCCTTATATTGCATGTTAAAGGAAAAACTTTCAGTTTTCTTCCTCTGAGTATGATATTAGCTATGGACTTGATAATATATATGTGTATATATCTATATATATATACACATATTGTTGTTAGGTGCCGTCGAGTTGGCATCCGACTGATAGCGACCCTCTGTACAACAGGGGAAACACTATTGTCAGTGCTTCTCTGCTGTTCATAGGGTTTTCAATGGCAGATTAATTTTTGGGAGGGGATTGCCAGGTCCTTCTCCCAAGCCTACAGCTTTTGGTGTTCCCAGGCGGTCTCCCATTCAGGTACTAACCAGGCCCGACCCTGCTTAGCTTCTGAGATCTGGCGGGATTGGATGCCACAGGGCTACAGCTGCAGGCATATACACATATACATATATTATATATATACATTTCTATTATATATATTATATATATATTTAAAACCATGAGCTATGCTCCTTCTATATTTATTTTGGTGAGACTTTTTTAAAACCATGAATAGATGTTTAATTTTGTCAAATGCTTTTTTTGCATCTATTGAGATAGATCATATGGTTTCTGTCCTGTATTCTGTTAATGTGGTGTATCACATTTTATAAATTTGCTTATGTTGAACCATCCTTGCATCCATGCAATAAATCCTACTTGGTCTTGGCCTATGCTCCTTTTAATGTGCTGTTGAATTTGGTTTGCTAGTATTTTAGTGAGGATTTTTCATTGCTGAGAGTATTGCATAAATAAGAACAAGGTCCTTGTGGAAACAAGGCATGTGGAAACAAAAATGATAGTTAATCTTTTTTAACGTGTGGAATACAAAGTCAAGCAAATATGACATAAAGCAGAAGAAAACTGTAAAAGTCTGGAAAATATGAGAATAATGAGAAATAATAATAGAGAATAAGTGATAGAAACTCTATATCTGACTAAGAAGATTCCAGAGAGAAGATAACAGAGAGATGAGAATAAAAAAACAGGAAACAGAAGGAAATATAAGAAAGAACCAAGGGAAAAAATTCTAAAATGAAGGACACCAAGCTCTTGATTGCAAAGGTCCACAGGGACTTCTTACAATGAAAGAAAAAAGATCCATTTTAAATACATCACAGAGATGTTTTGGAACCCAGGGTTAGAATACCCTCTAAAAGTTTCCAAAGAACAAACTAATGTAAAATCAGGATGTTAGACTTCTCAATGGCAACACTGGATACCAGAAAACAGTTGAACATAGCATGAAAAATATTACAGAATGTTATTTTCAACTGGGAATTTTATATCCTCCTAGACTATCAGTCAAGTTGTTGTTGTTAGGTGCCGTCGAGTCGGTATCTTGACTCATAGCAACCCTGCGTACAACAGGCAAAACACTATTGTCAGTGCTTCTCTGCTGTTCATTGGGTTTTCAATGGCAGACTGATTTTTGGGAGTGGGTTCCCAGTCCGTTCCCCAAGCCTACAGCATTTGGTATTCCCAGGCATTCTCCTATACAAGTACTTACCAGGCTCGACCCTGCTTAGCTTCCAAGATCTGATGGGATCAGATGCCACAGGGCTATGGCTGCAGGCATCAGTCAAGTCTGAAGGCAGAATTGAGGCATCTTCATTTATCTACAGACAATTTGCTTCCCTGATACTCTTCCGTAGAAAGCATTGAGAAATGTTCCAATAAATCCTGAGTAATTCAAAAAGGAAAAGTCATAGAATCCAAGAAGTAGGGAATATCAGTGAAGAGAAGGCCCGGCTGACAACTCAGAGGGCCATCAGTCCAGTGTGAAGGAGGATATTAGATATAAATATATGGAAAGAATTAAGGATATGCATATGAAAATTTTTGTAAGTAAAAATAATAATTAATTTTTTAAAATCACCAGAATCTTATACATAAGAGGAAGTGTAGTCATACATTACTTAGCTGTACAATGAAAGCATAAATAATTTGCTGTCTATCATAATGGCACAAACAGTTATATGGATGAGAAACTTTCCTTGTTAGTAACTGAAAACTCTAAGTGTTTTAAACTATGAAGAGCATTACAGTATTTCATTCATGCACTTGAGAACTTTAACATAATTTAGGCTCTCAATAAAGTTTGATCCAGGGGCTTTCTAAAATCTTTTCTATCCATCTCTCTTCTTGGCCTTCCATAGTATGTATTCAAAGTAAGACTAGCCTTCCTCTATGTTTGTAAGGGGGATTCCAGAACTTAGGAACTTCATTTTTCATAAAAAAAGACTATCTCTGCTGTTCTCCAGAAGAATAAGGAAATGTTGTCCTAATTTCTGCTAGTAAATCTCTCATAGGTCAATATTGCGTTACATGACTTTTCTTTTTCTTTTTAAATATATTTTTATTTTTAAGTAACATGCAGTAATTGTACAGTGTGACATTTCAATACATGTGTAGAATGAGTAATTAGACCAGAGTAAGTGGCATATCTATCACTTCAGACATTTGTTATTTCTACCATTTATCATTTCATTCTCTCTACTAATGTTTTGAAATATTCAATTAATTGTCATCCACAGTTATCTTATTGTGCTACCAAACATTAGAAGTAATTATTCCTATTTAACTTCATGCCTGTATCCATTAACTATGCTTTGTGTCCCCTCTCCCACCTACCATATGCTTCTGAGGCTCTGGTAACCACGATTCTATTCTCTACTTCTTCTTTTTTTTTTTTTTTTTCTGTTCTCTACTTCTTTGAGATCAACTTTTAATGTGAACATGCAGTCTTTGTCTCTTTGTTCCTGATTTACTCAACATAATGTCTTTCAGTTCCATTCCTATTGTAGCACAGGAAAGAATTTCATTCTATTTTATGTCTGAATAATATTCTGTTTTGTATATACACCACATTTTCTTTATATTTTCACCTGTCAATAGACTCCTGGGTTCATTACGTATCTTGGCTGTTGTGAATAAATATTGCAACAAATGTGAGAGTGGGGATGTCTCTTCAACATACTGATTTCAATTCCTCTGGATGTAGACCCAGTATTGAGATTGATGGATCATATGGCTGTTCCACTTCTAGCTTTTTTTGTGGAAACTACACAATGTTTTCCATAATGGCTGTATTAGTTTACATTCCTACCAAGATTATATAAGAGTTCCCCTTTCTCCACATCCTTATCAGCATTTATTATTTTTTGTCATTTTGATGGTAGTTATTCTAACTGGGGTGAGACAAATATATCTTGGTGGTTTTAACTTGTATTTCCTTGATGATTAGTGATGCTGAGCATTTTTCAATATTTTTTCGTTGTTTGTATATCCTCCCTTGATAAATGTCTATTTCAATCATTCAATCATTTTAATATTGAATTATTATTATTGCTGGTGTTTTAAAATTTTTATGTATTATGGAAATTAATATCTTCTTGAATTAACAGTTTGTAAATATTACCTCTCATTCTTTGTTGTTGTTGTTAGGTGCCGTCAAGTCAGTATCCAACTCATAGCGACTCTCATAGGGTTTTCAATGGCTGACTGTTTCTGGATTGCCTTGGGAGTGGATTGCCAGGTCCTTCTCCCATTTTTTGCGGTGCTGGGAATTGAACTCGGGACCTCAGAGACTGCAGCGCAGCGCTCTACCCACTGAGCCAAATCCCAGCTCTCTCATTCTTTAGGTTGTCTATTCATCTTATCAATTGTTTCTTTCGATGTACAGAAATTTTCTAGTCTGATATAATCCTGTTTACCAACTTTTGCTTTTGTTGCCTGCATTTTTGGGATCATATCCAAAAAAAAATCTTCCTCTATATTTTCTTCTGGGAGTTTCTTACATTTATCTTTAATCCATTTTTGAGTTGATTTTTGTATATGGTGAAACAGAAGGCTAGTGTCTTATTTCTGCATGTGAACATCCAGTTTTCCCAGAAACATTTATTAATAACTTTCCTTTCTCTAATGTATATTCCTGATGCCTTTGTAAAACACTCACAAACAGCAACCAAAAATGATCTCTGTAAATATGTGGATTTATTTCTGTACTTTCCATTCTGTTCCATTGGTCTATGTGTCTATTTTTATGCCAGTATCATGCTATTATGTTTATCAGAACTTTTTCGTATGTTTTGAAGTCAGATATTGTAATGCCTCCAGTTGTGTTCTTTGGCTCAAGATCAATTTGGCTATTCAGGGTTTTCTGTGGTTCCATACAATTTTTAGGAGTATTTTTAAATATTTATGTGAAGAATGTCATTGAGATTTTGGTAGGAATTGCATTGAATCTGTAGATGATTTTGGATAGTGTGGATGTTTTATCAAGATTAGTTCTTCCAGTCCTTGAACATGATATATCTCTATTTTTGCAAGTCTTGCTCAATTTCTTTCATCAATATTTTGTAATTTTCATTGTAGTGACCATTCACTTCCTTCATGTAATTTATTCCTAGGGTTTTGTTTGTTTGTTTGTTTTTTTGTAGGGGCTGAGGTTTAGCTCAGTTGGTCGAGTGCCACTCTGTGCTTTCTGAGGCCCTGAGTTTAATCCCTAGTACCATAAAAATGGGAAAAGGATATGTCAACCCATTCCTAACACAATCTCAAAACAATCAGCCATTGAAAACTCTATGATGGTCACTATTAGTTGGACACAACTTGATGACAATAAGAAACAACAGCAACATTTTTTTTTTGTAGCTATTGTGGATGGATTTTCTTTCTTGATTTCTTTCTCAGGAATTTCATTATTGGTGTACAAAACATTATGATTTTTGTGTGTTGATTTTGTATCCTGAAACTACTAAATTTGTTTATCAGTTCTAACAGTGTTTTTGTTTTGTTTTATTCTGTAAATCTTAAGGTTTTTCTATGTATAAAATCATGTCACCTGCAGATAGGGATAATTTGAAGTCCTCCGTTCTGATTTGAAAGCCCTTTCTTTCTTTCTCTTGCCTTATTGATCTGGCTAAAATTTCCAATGCCATATTGAATAAGAGTGATGGAAGTGAACATCTTTGCATTTTCTCTGATCTTAGAGGAAATGATTTCAGCTTTTCCCCATTAGGTCTGATGTTGGCTATTTATTTGCCATGTAGCCTTTATTGTGTTGAGGTACATTCCTTACATGCCTAATTTTTTTTTCAGAATTTTTTAAATGATGAAGGGATATTGAATTTTACCAAATGCTTTTTCTGCATCTTTTGAGATGGTCATATGGTTTTTATCCTTCATTCTGTTGTGATGTACTACATGGACTACGTATACAATTTGTATCTGTTGAAATATTTTTGCATCTCTGGGATAAGTCTCATTTGATCATGGTGTATAATCTTTTTATGTGCTGTTTGATTTGATTTTCTGGTATTTTGTTGAGAATTTTTGTAACTATATCAGGGATATTGATATGCAGTTTTTGTTGTTGTAGTTGTTTGGTGTCATTGTCTAGTTTCAGTATTAAGATAATATTGGCCTCATGGAATGAATTTTGAGGGGTTCCCTTCCTTTCCATACTTTGAAATAATGTGAAAAGAATTGGCATTAGTTCTTCCTCAAAGTTTTGGCAAAATTCCGTAGTGAATCCATCTGGTCCTGGGCTTTTCTTTGTTGATCTTTTTCTTTCTTGTTAACTTGTTATTGGTATGTTCAAGTTTTATATGGCCTCATGGTTCAATTTTGGTAGATCATATGTGACCAGGAATTTATCCATTTCTTCTAGATTTTCCATTTTGCTGGTGCATAATTGCTCATAATAGTCCATAATGATCTGTTGCATGTCTTTGTTGTCAGTTATAATGTATCACTTTTTATCTCTGATTTTATTTGCATTTCCTCTCTTTTTTCCTTGGTTAGTCTAGCTAAAAATTTGTCAACTTTATCATTTTTTTAAAAGAAAAACCTCTTCATTTCACTGATCTTTCATATTTATTATCTATTTAATTTATTTCTGCCCTCCTGTTTGTTATTTCTTTCCTTTTGTTAACTTTGAGTCTGGTTTGCTCTTGCCTTTCTAGTTCCTTTTGTTGCATCAGTAGGTTGTTTATTTGAAATTTTTCTGTATTTTAAATCTATACACATTGCTTCAAACTTCACTCTTAGTACTGCATAGGTTTTGATATGTTCTATTTTCATTTTCATTTAAGATCATTTTCAATTTCCCTTTTGGTGTCTTCATTGACCTATTGGTTGTTCAAGAGGATGTGGTTTAATTTACATGTTTGTATAACTTCTGAAAAATTTCTTGTTGATTTCTAGTTTTATTATAAAGTGATCTGAGAAGTTACATGCTATGATTTCATCCTTTTTATTGCTAAAATTTGTTTTGTGGCCTAAAATATAGTCTATCCTAAAAGATGTTCTGTGTACTGATGAGAAAAATGTGTATTCTACAGCTGTTAGATGAAATGTTATGTAAAAGTATATTAGGTCATTTTGTCTGTAGTATTACTTAACTTTAATTTTTTTGTTGTTGAAGTTTTGTCTGGATGATCTGTCCATTGATGAAAGTAAGGTGTTGAAGTCCCTAGCTATTGTACTAGAATCCATCTCTCCTTTTAGTCTATCTTTCTGTGTTTGATTGCAGTGTTCAGTCCAGTGTTAAGTGCTATATACATTTACAATTATTATTTCCTCTTGTTGACTTAATCCTTCTGTCATGATATAGTGACCTTCTTTGCTTCTTTTTATAGTTTTTGGCATAAAGTCTATTTTATCTGATATTAGTATAGTTACTCCTGATTGCTTCTGGTTTCCATTTTCCATAGTTTCACTTTCAGTCTATGTATATCTTTAATAGTGATATGAGTTTCTCATAGACCCCCACAGGTCCATGTGGCAAAGACTTGATCCCTAGCCTGTGGTGCTGTTGGGAGGTGGTGGAGCTTTTAATAGAGGAACCTAGTGTGAGGTCTTCTAGTCACTGGGGGGAATGCCTTTGAAGGAGATATTAGGATCCCAGCCTCTTCCTCTTTCTGCTTTGCTTTCTGGATTCTAGGATGTGAACAGCTTTTCCCATCATGTACTCCCCATCATGGTGTGCTGCCTCATATAGGCCTAAAAGCAACAGGGTCAATTGATCATGCAATTGAATTTCTAGAACCATGAGACAAAATAAATCTTTTCATTTTATAAGTTGGTTATCCCAGGTATTTGTTATATTAACTGAAAGCTAACTAACAAAGTGGGCTGGGATTTAGCTCAGTTGGTAGAGCACTGCGCTACAGTCTCTGAAGTCCCAAGTTCAATTCCCAGCACCACAAAAATGGGAGAAGGACCTGGCAATCCACTCCCAAGACAATCCCGAAACAGTCAGCCATTGAAAACCCTATGAGGGTCACTATGAGTCAGATACCAACTCGATGGCACCTAACAACAACAACTAACAAAGTCAGGCATAGTGGCGCACACCTGTAATTCCAGCACTTGGGAGGCTGAGACAGGAGGGCAAACATGAGTTTGAGGCCATTTTGGACTACAGCCTGGGTTACACAGTGAGACCCTATGTCAAACAAGCAAACAAACAAACACCCTCCCCCCAAAAAAACCAACAAAAAGAAAAGGGGACTAACAAAGTACTTACCATCCTTTCACTTAATATTGTAGGATTCCCTTAAGCATTTTTTGTAGAGCTGGTCTAGTGATGACGAATTCCCTCTGTTTTTGCTTCTCTTAGAAAGGCTTTATTTCTTCTTTATTTCTGAAGGATAGCTTCGCTAGTTATGACATTCTTAGTTGACAGATTTTTTCCCATTTCAGGACTTTGACTATATCATCCCACTCTCTCCTAGCCTATAAGGTTTCTGTTAAAAAGTCCTCTTTTAGTCTAATGGGGTTCCCTTATATATGACTTTCATTTTTCTTTTGCAGTTTTTACAATCCTCTCTTCATCTTGTACTTTTAACAATTTGACTATATTATTCCTTTAAGAGAACTTTTTTAGTTTACTCTATTAGGGGTTGTATAAGTCAGCTCATTGTTGCTATAGCAGAGAAACTGACTGAAACAAACCTATGAGGGGAGAGATGATTTATTGGGGGAGGACATAGAGGATCAGTCCATAATCATGGCAGGGCAGGGATGGTGGTGGCAGGTGGCATGGCCTGTGGCAGGTGACCTCACAACATGGCAGACAGAAGCCAGATAGTGACCGGAACTACAGCTCTAGATAAAATCCTCCTAAGGTTGGTCCCCAGGGAGCCACTTCTGCAAAGCTAGAATCCTACCTCCCAAAGTTCTCATAACTTCCATAAACAGGTTGCCCAACTGCTTCTTTGTGTCGCAGAAAGGTGGGCAGGACTCCCTGGGTGCTTT
>VMDO01027703.1:0-25106 GCA_007922755.1 Pedetes capensis | reverse complement strand
TTTTTTTTTTTTTTTTTTTTTTTTTTTTTTTTTTTTTTTTTTTTTTTTTTTTTTTTTTTTTTTTTTTTTTTTTTTTTTTTTTTTTTTTTTTTTTTTTTTTTTTTTTTTTTTTTTTTTTTTTTTTTTTTTTTTTTTTTTTTTTTTTTTTTTTTTTTTTTTTTTTTTTTTTTTTTTTTTTTTTTTTTTTTTTTTTTTTTAGTTTCTAATTGGTTAATTTCTGCCTTGATCTTGATAAGTTTCTTTCTGTATTCCCCTTTTGGGGTTGGCCTTCTAGTACCTTAAGATGTGTCATAAATTTATTTAAATGGGACTTTTCTAACTTATTGATGAAGGCTGTCATGGCTATGAACTTCTCTCTTAAAACTGCCTTTCCTGTATCCCATATATTTTGGTAGAATGTGTTTTCATCCTCATTAAATTGCAGATTTTTAAAGAATTTCCCCTGTAATTTATTCGATGACCCATTCATTATTCAGAAGTGTGTTATTTGGTCTCTATGAATTTGTAACAATTCCTACTACAAAGCCAGTATTATTCTGATACCAAAACTGGACAAGGACTCTTCACAGAAAGAAAACTATAGACTAATTTCTCTGGTGAACACTGATGCAAAAATCCTCTACAAAATTGTGAGAAGCCAAATTCAGTAGCATATAAAAAAGATCAGACACAATGATCAGGTGGGCTTCATTCCACACATACAAAGCTGGTTCAACATTTGAAATTAAATCAAGGTAATTCAATATATCATGAGACTTACAGATAGAAACCACATGATCATCCCAATTGATGCTGAGATGTCCTTCAACAAAGTGCAACACCCTTTCATGATTAAAGTAATGAAGAAAATGGGCATAGGAGGAACCTTTCTCAACATCATGAAGACCATCTATGGCAAACCTACAGCCAATATCATCTTAAATAGGGAAAAATTGAAACCATTTCCTCTGAGATCAGGAAGAAGACAAGAATGCACAGTGTCTCCTCTCTTATTCAATATGGTGGTTGAAGTCCTAGCCAGAGCAATCAGGCAAGAAAAAGAAATTAAAAGAATACAGAGGGGGCAAGAAGAGGTCAAATTATCCTTATTTGCAGATGACATAATCCTCTACCTAAAGCTCCCCAAGAATCCCACTAGAAAACCCTTGGAGTTAATTATCTCCTTCAATAAAGTAGAAGTATATAAAATTAACACAAAAAAATCAGTAGCATTCCTCTACACCAATAACGAAAAGGAATAGAAGTCAATCAAAATAATGATCCCATTCACAATAGCACACCAAATAAATTATTTATGAGTCAACCTAACCAAACACCCTAAAGACTTCTACAAGGAAAACTTCAAAACATTAAAAAAAAGAAATAGCAGAAGCTACTAGAAGATGGAGGACCTCCCTTGCTCAAGGATCAGAGAATTAATATTGTGAAAATGGTTATATTTATTCAATCCCCATAAAATTCCAATGATAGACTTTTCAGAAATAGAAAAAAACTATCCTAAAATTCATATGGAAGCACAAAAGACTGCATATCATCAAACAATCCTAAGCAATAAAAATAGTCCAGGAGGCATCACAATTCCTGATTTCAAACTACACCCTAGGGCCATAATGGTAAAAACTGCATGGTACAGGCAAAAAACAAATCAGCCTGAATGTCAATGGAACAGAATCAAAGGCCCAGAGAAACATCCACATAACTCCAGCCACCTGATTTTTGATAAAGGGGTTAAATAATTTCAATGAAGAAAAGATAGCCTCTTCAACAAATGGTGCTGGGAAAATTGGATAACCATTTGCAGAAAACTGAAAATAGATCTGTATCTCTCAGTCTGTATAAGAATCCACTCAAAATGGATCAGATATCTCAATGTGAAAAGGGAAACCTTAAAACTACTAGAAGAAAAGATAAGGATAATTCTCCAGCACATAGACATAGGCAAGTTTTTCCTTAATAAGACTCCAATTGCCCAGGAAAGTACACCAAGAATCAACAAATGGGATTACATGAAACTAAAAAGCTTCTATACAGCAAAGGAAATAATCAATAGAGTTAAGGGAGATCCCATAGATTGAGAGAAAAACTTTGCTTCCTACACATGAGAGAGAGGACTAATTTCTAGAAAATACAAAGAATCCAAGAACTCAAATACAAAGACAACAAACATACCAATAAATAAGTGAGCAATGGGACTGAACAGAGAATCCTCAAGTGAAATATGAAAGACCAGTGAACACATGAAAAAATGCTCACTATCCCTAGCCATTAGGGAAAATGCAAATCAAAACAACACTGAGATTCCCTCCTACTCCAGTAAGAATGGCCAAGATTAAAAAAGCAAATAATAGCAAATGCTGGTCAGGGTAGGGAGAAAAAGAAAATCTTTCACACTGCTGGTGGGACTGTAAATTACTTCAACCACTTTGGAAATCAAAATGGAAGTGCCTTAGGAAACTAGGACTAGAACTGCCTTATGACCCAGCTATACCACTCCTAGGAATATACTCAAAGGAAGATAAGTTATAATACCATAGGGACATCTGCACTTCCATATTTAATGCAGCATTCTTCACAGTAGTGAGAGTATGGAACCCAGATGTCCTTCAACAGATGAATGGATAGAAAAATTGTGGCATATATACACAATAGAATATTACTCAGCAATAAAGAAGAATGAAATTATGTCATTTTCTGCAAAGTGGATACAACTAGAAAACATCATCTTAAATGAACAAACCCAGTCCCCAAAAGAGAAATGCCATGTGTTCTCACTCATATGTGGGAGCTAAACCTAACTTAAGGGGGAAAAAATCTATACATATGTGGATATATAAAAATGATCAACTGTACTTATCTATGAAGGGAAAACATAGGCAAAGCTGAAAAAAGGGTGAAAGGGAACAGTGGAGGGGAGCAGAGGTTGGGGAAATGGGCAAAGGAAGAGAAATAGAGAGGGAAAAGGGGAGAGGATTACCTCAAAATATATGATGCAACTGTAGGAATATGTGTGAATTATGGTTACATAAAACATGTAAGTTGACAAATGGGTAAACAGAAGTGATATAATAGTTGCCCAATGAATATGGCAAAGGTCTTATTACTCTGTACCCCACTAATATTTATAAATTTAAAAAAACATGGCTACTGAGCAGAATTTGCCAACCCCTGACCTAACCAGTCCTGTGATGCATATTTCTTTTGATTTTCCTTATCCAAGATCACTGTCTACACTCCACTCTGGAAGGAGCTCAAGGACACTCTTCATAAAGCACCTGCTCTCACCCAGTGCGCCCTTCCACGCATGCTCCTCCATGCAGTATGCTTGCCCTGAGAGCCAACTGAGTGGGCACCTCTCTTACCTGGTTTCCCTTCAACAGCGCTGGAGGTGATGTTTCCTCTTGGCTTATCCTTTGCCAGCGTGATAGACTTCTTCATTACTTGTTGTTGTTGTTAGGTGCTATCGAGTCGATATCCGACTCATAGCAACCTTTTGTACAATAGGCGAAACACTATTGTCAGTGTTTCTTTGCTGTTCATAGGGTTTTCAATGGCAGATTGATTTTTGGGAGAGGGTTGCCAGGTCCTTCTCCCAAGCCTACAGCTTCTGGTGTTCCCAGGCAGTCTCCCATCCAGGTACTAACCAGGCCTGACCCTGCTTAGCTTCCGAGATCTCATGGGATTGGATGCCACAGGGCTACCATTGCAGGCTTCTTCATTACTAGAGACTCTAAATACTGTGAATGGAATGGGTTCTTGAAGGAAAAGCAAACTCTTTGTTTATATGAACCAATATGGATGAACCACATAGCAAAACGACAAGGGACTTCCGGTGTGGATGTTTGGACTTCTTTGATGGGCATACCGTTTTACGGGCGTCCATTCTGTCCTGTTCCTGGGATGACCACCAGCAGTCCATAGAGGTTGTAAATGCCTTGAATTAAGGTTGCCAGGAACATTTAGATGAAACAGAGGCTTATGATGGAAAAATCCCACTGCAGGTTAATCCTCAAGTCTAATCCCTCTTTCCAACACTGATGCAGGATTTACAGCCTCCTGAATTCCATGACAAGACATTCTATCTCACAGGTAGGTGCATATGATTCAATAAGAAAGCTTATTATGGTGCTGTCCCGGGTTTGCCTCTGAGGGAGGGACCATATAATTGTCCACATTGGCTGAATCTGACTATTTCCTAATCTTTTCTAACAATGTTGTCTAACTCAGCTATTGCCTCTTCTAGCCCTCGGCATCTGCTCTCTAATTCAGTATGTCCATCTGGTCTTTGTCTTTTTGGCCTTGGTGCCTGCCCAGTTTTTATATTTTTTTCTTTCTTCTCAGTAATTTTGCAATCCTAGTCTGCTATTTGATTTTTCTATTTTGCTCCCTTTCTGAGGACTTGCTGGGGGAAATTCTAGAACTGGAATAAACATTGTATCCTGTTTCCCTGAGGGCTTCTGAGTAGCTCCCAGGGGCTGGGATTTAGCTCAGTTGGTAGAGCGCTGCTCTGCAGTCTCTGAGGTCCCAAGTTCGATTCCCAGCATCGCAAAATGGGAGAAGGACATGGTAACCCACTCCCAAGACAATCCTAAAACAGTCAGCCATTAAAAACCCTATGAGGGTCACTATGAGTCAGACTCAACTCAAGGGCACCAAACAATAACAACAAGATACACAGAGTAGACAACTGCAAGCTTGGGAGGCAACTAAAAGAACATGGCCTGTTTTCCCAAGTAAATTTTATATCTCAAGGATTGAAGTTCTTTTATCATCATAAATATGGATCTAGATGTACTATAGGACATGTCAACATTTTCATTGTTTTTAAGAAAATATAAGAAGAGCTTTGGTGAACGCTCCCTTAAATTTGCCTCAAATTCTCTCTCCCCTGCTATTAGGGACCTTGGGTAGGGAAATTCAGAAGCCCTGAAGAAGACAGAGTGCCCAGAAGAGGAAGCACAGTCCCTCAATTCTTCTTGGCATGGGTGCCATATTTTGCTCCAATCTGGTCTTAAGGGTCTCTCACAAGGGCGACTATGAACCCTAGCCTGGAATCCAAGGGCACTGGTCCTGTGGTCACAGGTCATCTTTCATGAGACACTTCTTTTTCCCTACAGATGCCCTAATGCCCGGATGTCTGCCCTGGGAGCAGGTGTCCTTCTCCTAGCAAACTTGTTTACAGCGGCAGATGAACGTGTGGCTCTGGGGAACCCATGTCCAGTTATTCTTACCAAGATAACCTCTCTCTTGAGAGCCCTGACTATAAAAAGGTGAGGCGCAGGTGTGCTAGTCAGGCAAGATGCGGTGGATGGAGGCAGTACAAGACACACACTTGGAAGCATGGATGGCCAGACTGCATCTTACATATTTCAGACATGTAGTCAAGAGAGATCAATCCCTAGAGAAAGACATCGTGTTTGGGAGAGTGGCAGGTCAACGCAAAAGAGGAAAACCCTCTACCAGATGGATTGACACAGTGTCTGCAACAATGGGCTCAAACATAAATAAGATCTAGTTATCCCTTTCAGCTCCCAGAGACAAGAGGGCAGCTTCCCTCCTCCCTGCTTCTCAGGCCCACGAGGTCCTGGGTGGCCACCCAGGCCAGGCACACACACGCTCACCCTGCAGATGGGAGTCGAGGCCAAAGCCTTTAGTGGCATGCAGAGAATTAGCCAAATAGTAGTTTTCCCTCCAGAAGCCTCCAATGGGTGGGTTTGGAGCAGCAGACACAAGCTCCACGGAGTCAGGCTGTGGCTGAGGGGCCCTCACTGTGGTTCTTATATTGATTTAGCGGTGGAATTTCTGCACAGCCCGTGAGGGGTTGGGGGCCTTTGGGGCAGGTCAGGTAGGTTGTGTCCAGCTGTCCCATAGGGAGGTAGTCACCAGGGGCAGTTGCCTAGACAGATCTCTGGAATCGACCTCATTGGGGGACTGGGAGGAAGCGGGGGAGGACTGGGCACTACCAAAGGTGACAAATTCTTGCTTCTGGCATGGGAAAGTCAAACATTTAAAGTGAGGCTGTTGTTGTTGTTGCTGTTGTTAGGTGCTGTCGAGTCAGTATCCGACTCATAGCGACTCTCATAGGGTTTTCAATGGCTGACTATTTTGGGATTACCTTGGGAGTGGATTGCCAGGCCCTTCTCCCATTTTTGTGGTTGAGGCAACATAAAACTCCAGGATTCACTACAACCAGGCAGCACACCTGACCCTCTCACATGCCATCTTATTTTATTTTATTGTTGTGTGAAGCCATGATTGTAATTACCCTTTGATAAAATTAAGGTTGAAATAGTCAAATTAAGCGTAATAGTAATAATGTCATTGTTGTTATTAGGTGCCGTCGAGTCTATGTTCAACTCAAAGCGACCCTCATAGGGTTTTCAATGGCTAATTGTTTCAGGATTGCCTCAGGAATGGATTGCCACGTCCTTCTCTCATTTCTGGGGTGCTAGGAATTGAACTTGGGACCTCAGAGACTGCAGAGCAGTGCTCTACCAACTGAGCTAAATCTCAGCCCCGATAATATCATTACCACTATTTAAGTAATTTTTCTATGGCCATAATTTGGAAAGACACAAAATCGCAAGTTGAAGGTTGGTCTTTCACTTGGAAAGAGCTATTTTTGGATGGCATTTGTTGTTGTTAGGTGCCATCAAGTCAGTTTCCAACTCATCACGACCCTACATACAACAGGTGAAACTGCTTCTCTGCTATTCATAGAGTTTTCAAAGGCAGATTGATTTTGGGGAGTGGGTTGCCAGGTCCTTCTCCCAAGCCTACATGACCTGGTGTTCCCAGGAAGTCTCCCATCCAAGTACTAACCAGGCCCAACCCTGTTTAGCTTCCAAGGTCTGAGGGGATCCGATGCCACAGTGGTACGGCTGCAGGCCAAAATTCACATACTGAAATCCTAACTCCCAGTTCCTCAGAATTGGACCACATTTTGAGACAGAGTCTTTGAAGGGATAATTAAACTTCAAGGAGGTCACCAAGGTGGGCCTTAATTCACTGTGACTTGGTTTCCTCATCAGAAGAGGAAACTAGGACATGCACTGAGGGACCGACACAGGAAGAAACAGGGAGAAGACGCCATCTACAAGGCAAAGAAGGAGGCCCCAGAGGAATCCGCCCTGCCAACATCTTGAACTGGAACTTTCACCTTCAGGACGATGAGGAAATAAATCTGTTGTTTAAACCACCCAGGCCATAGCACTTTGTTACAGTCACACAGAAAACAGGTGCACGTGGCACACACTGAGGACATGGTCTTCACAGAGGAAGAAGCCACACTGCCTTGTCTTCCACCCTGTGGGCCTTCTTTCCCTGTGTCCCCACTCTGTGCCCCTTTGCTCAGCAGTCCCGCCTGTGAGGAGCAAATACGTCTCTGCTTATTCCACCCGTGCCTTGTATTTGCTGAGACTAGACTGCCGGTCTCCACCTGGCCCGCTCCAAACCACGACACACCAAATCTCTCAAGTAAATGGCATGGATTTATGTTCAAACTCTGCCATAAGTTTTAACCACCTATTTGGATGTCATTTCTCTAGAATTTATCATTTCCGCATCACCTCACCAAGCACGTGCTGTATAAAAGAGAAGTGCGGCATTGAAGGAGATCAGAGAAATTTAAAGCACGAATTCCATTCAGATTCGTGTTCTGTACCTGGCTGATTTTGTGGAAGCGATGCGGGCAGCTGGTCCAGGCAGCAGAACCCACACTGGCATCCAGGACTTGGCTGGTGCTGGCTTGGCCCTGTCCAGCTACCACTGAGCACGATGCTTTGCCACCAATGTAATTAAGTGTCTTCGTGTAAGAATTCCGGGCTGCTAAAGAGTTCAGCTTTGCATGGAGTCTCACACACAGAATACTTGGGATCTGACAGCCCAAGCTTTAGAAAGATCTCCTCTACACAGCCGTTTCTCATGCAAACTTGCATTTCTACGTGGGAAATTGGGATAATAGCATTTACCACAAGAAACTTTTCTTGGAATATATCAGTGGAATAGTATGTATTCTATTCAGAGTGCTACTTTGTAAGCTGTGAGTGAATTACAGCCATTATGAGTTAATTATTCATTTCTTGGATCTCTAAAATGGAATCACTATCAACAGTTGTAGGGCTGGGATTTAGCTCAGTTGGTAGAGTGCTGCAGTCTCTGAGGTCCCGAGTTCAATTCCCAGCACTACAAAAATGGGAGAAGGATGTGGCAATCCACTCCCAAGGCAATCCCGAAACAGCCATTGAAAACCCTATGAGGGTTGCTATGAGTCGGATACAGACTCGACGGCACCTAACAACAACAACAACAACATCAACAGTTGAATGCTTATGGCTTCTACTCTGAACTGTGACATTAGGGGAAAACCATTACCTGTACTACTATTCCCCACTCCCTTCTTTATACCTAGCTTGAAATCTATTTCCCTCTTGACTTGAAATCTATTTCCCTGTTGTTGTCGTTAGGTGCCATCGAGTCAGGTCCGACTAATAACGACCCTACGTACAGCAGAATGAAACACTCTCCGACTCTGTGCCAGGCACATGATCTTTTTTATGTTTAAGCCCATTATTGTAGCCACTGTGTCAATCTATCTAGTGGAGGGTCTTTCTTTTGTTCGTAAACCCATCACTCTCCCAAACAGGATGTCTTTCTCCAGGGATTGGTCTCTCCTGACTACATGTCTAAAATAGGTAAGATGCAGTCTAGCTATCCTTGCTTCCAAGGAGTATTCTGGTTGCACTTCTTCTAGGACAGATCTGTTGGTTCTTTTGGCAGTCCATGGTATATTCAATGTGCATTTCCAGCACAATAATTCAAAAGCATCAATTCTTCTCCAATCTCCCTTGTTGTTGTTGTTATTGTTGTTGTTGTTGTTGTTAGGTGCCATTGAGTCAGTACCCGACTTATAGCAGCCCTCATAGGGTTTTCAATGTCAGTGTTAGGTGCCGTCAAATTGTGTCCAACTCATAGTGACCCTCATAGAGTTTTCAATTGCTGATTGTTTCAGGATTGCCTTGGGAGTGGGTTGCTACATCCTTCTCCCATTTTTGCAGTGCTGGGAATCAAATTCTGGAACTCAGAGACTACAGAGCAGCGCTCTACCAACTGAGCTAAATCCCAGCCACCACGACCACCCCACCCCCAGTCTCCCTTAGGTCAGTGCAGATTGACTTTTATCTGTTCTTGCCTGGACTTCTCACACTCCAAGCTCTGCCCCAGCAACCACTGCCAAGGATCACCTGCGACTCCCTGGTGTCCCAGCGTGTAGAGCTTTCAGAAAACAGCCCTGGGGTGAACCAAGATTGCTAGATTACTTGTAGGACCCAGAAATTGTTCATCTTCTTCTGGACCATTGTCTGTGGTGCACTAGGGGGTAGACTTAGGTCCCAACAACCAAGTAAGCACTAGAGAGAAGACATTATCTCTAATCCATTGTGTGATCATCTGGCCCTACTGCAAAGCATGGAGCCCGGTGGTCCCCAGAGCTTGGGATGATCGTTGTGCAAGTGATTTAGTGAAAGAGAAACTTGGAAAAGAGGGATGGAAACAGGGAAGAGTTAAGTGAAGGGATGGAGGAAGGGTGTAAACTGAAGCTGGAGCCTTTCATATGCCCGATGCCATCCTGAGGGCTGGAGTATGAAGGGCACCACAAAGTTGGTCCCCTTGTCACACAGATGCCACACATCAGTGAGTTGTTAGCTGCAGGCCACCTGTGGTGGGGGTAAGTAGATGGAAGGTGCAGTTTCTAGGGCAAGGAGTCCCGTGAGCAGAGGGGCATTCTCCGTGGCCTTGAGCCTGCAGCAGCCATGCTTGTTTCAGCTGAAGCTTGGGGCTCTGGCTGGGCAAAACAGGTCCCTGCAGAGCCCCTAAGGGGAACACTGCACTACACCAACTCCTTCCTGAGTCATTGATGCCCCCGTGTGCCCTCTTATTTTCATCGAAACTAAGACCTTGGTCCTGTTTCTTGAATGAGTGCGCAGAGGAAACGGTAGCACCTCAGAGCTCCATTCTGAATCTGATGATGTCCCACGACCCTGTTTCCTGAGTACTCATTCAGTGCCTGGCTTTTTCACCAGACGACAAACTTCAGCCCAGTAAAGACCATGTTTCGTATCCCCTATGCTCAGAACATTACCTACCTTACTGTTGTTGTTGTTGTTAGGTGCCGTCAAGTCGGTATCCGACTCACAGCGACCCTCATAGGGTTTTCAATGGCTGACTGTTTCAGGATTGCCTTGGGAGTGGATTGCCAGGTCCTTCTCCCATTTTCGGGGTGCTGGGAGTTGAACTTGGGACCTCAGAGACTGCAGTGCAGCGTCTACCAACTGAGCTAAATCCCAGCCCACAGCCACTAGAAGGCACTGCACAAAGACTTTTGTAGTAGTTGTTGTTGTTAGATGCTGTCGAGTAGGTATTCGACTCATAGCGACCCTCATAGGGTTTTCAATGGCTGACTGTTTCGGGATTGCCTTGGGAGTGGATTGCCAGGTCCTACTCCCATTTTTGCGGTGCTGGGAATTGAACTCAGGACCTCAGAGACTGCAGTGCAGCACTCTACCAACTGAGCTAAATCCCACCTTACTGTAGATGCTCAATCAAAATGTGTGGACACTCACACATAGATATCCACCTTCACACAGATATAGCGTGTCAGGGACTGGTAATAATGCTCAGAAACAGAGCCGTTTGACTCCATGTTAAGACAACATTGGCAATAACTGCTACCCAGACGCAGAAGAGATTCAGTTCATTTGGTTAGTGGTTGAATTCCCGACAGTACTGGAGCTGGACATGAATAGAGATGTAGCCCATGACAAAATGATGGACATCTCAGATATCCAATGACAGACCCAGGGGAGGTTTGCAATGACTGTAGATATCTCAGCAGAATGTCCCCTGCCAGCCTGGCCCAATAAAGGACTTGGGGAACGTGACTCTGCCCTGGATGCTGAAGATAAAGAAGGAGGAGCCATCTGCTGAGGTTCACACAGTAAAGGAAAGCCACAGAAAGCCCTGAGGTCTCATTTGCATGTGGAGACACCTTCTGATCCCAGGCCACCCCATGGTCTCTTCTAGTCCATTGCTCAAAGCCATGCTTCCCAAACGTCTCCATCTTTGCTTCCTTCACTCAATTCCTGTTCATTGATCGTTTCTATTCCCATCTGTCAAGGACATGGGGGAGAAGACTCCAGACTCAGTCAATTTAAACTCAGGGTCCTGAGTCTAAAACCTCACCCATGATTCCATAGTCCCAACTGTCCCTGGACATAGGTGGGTAAACTATTGTTTGCTCTGGAGACAAAATCATCTTCCCTTTTCTCCAGGTCTGGATCTGCCTCTCATGGGCACACACAAAATAAAGATCTACTTATAGTTATAGCCGTCACTTCTGAGGTCACTGGAGGTCATAGATGAGTCGATCACATGGGGCAGCCATCGAAGTGGAGGAAGCAGGACCTGGAGCCAGGAGCTAGTATGAGAGAGAGTGCAGACCCTGAAATCAGCCGGGCAGACAGTCCCAAGACTCAAAGAATAAAGCTTGTCTGGAAGAGAGGTCTGAGAACAGGGCACAGAGCCAGGGATTGGTGCTTGGTGGCAGGTCCCTGGGGTATGGCACATACTAGGACCAAGGGAGGGCTGGGATTTAGCTCAGTTGGTAGAGCACTGCGCTGCCGTCTCTGAGGTCCCAAGTTCAATTCCCAGCACTGCAAAAATGGGAGAAGGACGTGGCAATCTACTCCCAAGTTAATCCGGAAATAGTCAGGCATTGAAAACCCTTTGAGGGTCACTATGAATCAGATCCCGACTCGACTGTTCTTAAAGCACTGAGCACAATGCATGGTTCATTATAAACGATGCATGGTAACTATTGTCACCTGGTCCTCATCGTCCCTAGCTCAATCACCTTCATCATCCTTATCACCTTCATCCTCACCACCACGACCATCATCACCATCAGTATCTAGTCTAGCTTCTGCCACACTGATTTTTATCATTTCCAATGTCTTATGCTTCAAATGCAAAAAATCCCTCCCTAGACAGTTTCGAGCAATACTAGGAAGTTTGGGGCTCATGGCATTGTGAAGGTCATTGTCATGTGGCTTCAGGGAGAACTGATCCAGCAACTCAAGCAACATCCCTAGGACCAGTTCCCCTCGGTGTCTCTGGTCTTTCATGACATTACTTCGCCTTCTGACTCCATGAAATTGTCCTGGATGGGCAGGACTGTTTTCTCTTTGGTTATAAAGAAGTGGTTGTAGCAGTTGCAGATCTCATAACCACACGATCCAGAAAAGAGAGTTCTGAGAGTTCCTGTTAAGAGAAAAGAGATTTCTCTTTCCCAGAATCTCCTACAAGCATCTCATATTTCATTGTCTGTGACTGGGGCTATGTGGTTATGCCTGGGCCAACCACAGTGGCCGCAGTTGGATATAATAATTGGTGACGCCAATGAGGGTCCCCCCCCCATACTGCAAGTGGGTGTCACTTCTACAGAAACCCTATGGCTGAGAATGAGAAGGGGACATCCCCCACCCACACCAAACAAGGCTAAGTATTATTCCCTGAAGATGGTTGGATGGAGAAAAGAAATCAGGTACCACCTCACTGACCTTAGCCTGCAGCCGTAGCCCTGTGGAATCTAATCCCGTCAGATCTGGGAAGCTAAGCAGGGTTGGGCCTGGTCAGCACCTGGATAGGAGACCTCCTGGGAATACCAGGTTCTTGGGAGAAGGACCTGGAAGCCCACTCCCAAAAGACAATCAGCCGTTGAAAACCCTATGAATAGCAAAGAAGCACTGACATAATGTTTCACCTGCTGTATGTAGGATCACTGTAAGTCAGGACTCTGACTCAACAGCATCTAACAACAACAGACTGACCGCGGCTACACCTTTACTACCTCTGTTATTGCCTACAGCTGTAGCCCTGTGGCATCCAATCCCGTCAGATCTCGGAAGCTAAGCAGGGTCGGGCCTGGTTAGTACCTGGATGGGAGAACGCCTGGGAACACCAGAAGCTTTAGGCTTGGGAGAAGGACCTGGCAACCCACTCCCAAAAATCAATCTGCCATTGAAAACCCTATGCACAGCAGAGAAGCACTGACAATAGTGTTTCCCCTGTTGTACAGAGGGTTGCTATGAGTCGGATACCGACTCGACAGCACCTGACAGCAACAACAACAACCTCTGTTATTACCTCAGTCAACATCCACCCTCATTTCTCATCTCAGCTTAGTTGTTTCAGCCCCAATTTAGTGGTTGACTTCTCTGGGGTCGCTCTCCTGAACAGCCCCTTCGTAGGCCACAGTAAGTGCCCCAGCTACACGGTCCCTAATACTCCCCTAAAGTGCCTCCTTTTCTCTTGCCACTTAGCTCGCTGTCTCTGAATCACCTGTGTACTTGTCACCCCAACCCATTGGACTCTAACTTGTCAGAAGTAGAAAAACTGAGTCAGTTTTCATGGTCTTGCCAAGTGGAAACATGTAGAGTTGGGCACTAGTCACTGGGCTCAAAATATTTCAAAGCTGAATGCAGGAATGGACAAATGAGCAAATGAATGAAGTGGGTAAATAATGAAATGAACAAGTGAAGTGATTGTACTTGAATCATAACAAAAGAGACATATCTCTCATCTTGCATTCCAGGCAAGTCAGCAGAGATTTTCTTTTCCTACCTACCAGTCACAAAGGATAGATAATCCTATTTTGAAAAAAGAACACTGAAACCAGGGAAGAACTTAATTCAATGTTGTAAAAAAGAATCAGAATCGAAAATAGCAAATGAATGCAGTTAATTACGATGTAAGTATTGATCAGAAAGGACTTTTTCAGCCTGAATTAGTGTAGTGAATTCCAAATGAAAGACCCTACAGACTTAGATCAAGATTGACCATCAAGCAGAGCAGCACTCCAGATGGCTAAGTCGGGTCTCATTCTTTTTCTTGGGAACCTCCCCTTGGAGTTGTTGTATTGTTGTTGTTAGGTGCCGTCGAGTCGAGTCTGACTCATAGCGACCCTCGGAGTGTTTTCAATGGCTGACTGTTTCGGGATTGCCTAGGGAGTGGGTTGCCATGTCCTTCTCCCATTTTTGTGGTGCTGGGAATAGAACCCGGGACCTCAGAGACTGCAGAGCAGCACCCTACCAACTGAGCTAAATCCCAGCTCCCCCTGGAGTTGGCATTACAAAAATTGGCAGGTACACACAAATACCAAGTCTGCATAAATACAATCAGAGATGGAGCGCTGGACTGGCTTTCAAAAAAGTATCGCCAAAGCCGTGCAATTAAGCTGGACGCCACGGCACATACCTGTAATCCGAGTACCCAAAAAAAGAATATCAAGTTTGAAGCAGAGACGTCTGCTCAACTTAATAAGCCTTGCCTCAAAATAATAATAAAAAAGGGCATGCGAGGGGTGCAGCTCAGTGGTAAAGCACCTGCCTAGGGTGCACAAGGCCCTAGGTTCAACATCTTGGAACTGAATAAAATAAAATAAAATGAAAACCCAATTGATCATTCATCAGGACTGTGGGGCTTGAGTTCTCGCAGTCATGCACAGTCACAGAGCTTGAGGAAAAGCCCAGATTGACTTGACACTAAAAAGTAGCCTGTGTCAGCCTCATGATATACGTGGTAAGGAGCCACAGAATCTCTCCAAATCGACTAGGACGTAGCCTTTATTTACCTCTGCACTGACAGGTGCCTCTTGGAGTCTTCACCACACCCAGCCCCAAGCAAGCAACGGTTTCATTGTATGATAGAAGAGAAAATCAGGGCCAGATCGCTACTGGGATTGGTTCGAAGCCACTAAGCATTGTCCGCCTAATGATCTGAATTCCCATAGCTCCTCTTATCCTCTTCAATACCACTTGCTCGCTCTCCTTCTATGTCAAATGTGAGCAGAATTAAAAGATAAAATAGCTTTCTCTGAAAAGCAACACAGGGCACTATAGCCGAGAGAGCAAGACATACCCTCCGTGGCGTTGCCCCGTGTGTGTATCGTGGTATCTGTACACGCACCTGCATAATAGATGCATGATGTGTAAGCAAAAGCATCAAAATAAACAAAACAGACACAAAAAAACACCCTCCGAAGTCAGAAAGGCGAGTGGTTTTCCAGTGGAGCCCTGCGCTTTATTCCTGAGAGGTTCAATTAAGGGATGCAAGTCATAAAACAGTGCATTTTCTTCCTGCTATGATGCATTGTTTTTAATCTCCCTGCCTTGTATTATATCACATTCCTATAATTCTTCCGACAGGAAAAGGCTTGTTTCATAAAAATATAGTCCCCGGCATTTGAAATATAAGTTCTCAGGCAAGCAATGTATATATCACCGAGCCTGCAAACTAACTCACTTACTTAATCCACTAAACTTGAGGTGCTTACTATATTATGTGAAATGGCTTGAAACAGGCAGCAGCTGCCAGGGTCCATCACTGCTCCCTTGCTCAAGAGAGACAAGAGGGGAAGGGAGGAGGGGGAGCGGAAATTCCCTCTGTGGATGCCACAATAACATGTCTTTCATTATCACCCGGTGTCAGGACACTGGGTAATGTTCATTGTGCATGCACAATAAATTACTATACTATTTACCTGGCAGCGCTTTTGATAAGCTCCGCTCCTCCGTCTCTCCTCTCTCTCTCTCTCTCTCTCTCTCTCTCTCTCTCTCTCTCTCTCTCTCTCTCTTTCTGGCCATGGATCATGGAGCAGAGAAAGCCCCTTGCCTATAATTCTTATTAAGGTGATACCTTCTCTGAATAAGAAAGCACACACTTGCAAAGCCGGGGGCTCTCTGGGGTTTTTAAGGGACGTTGTTTTTATTGGTTCCCTTTTTATTTCTCCCACCCTGCTGGGTTTGAATGCGATCGTGACTTCTGTGTATACAACCCTCATATTGAAATGTTGGCTGCAGATATATGCAATATTAAAGAGCGCTTATGAATTTTTGACATCTAATTAGTCGCTACCCAGTTAACATGTCAGGACTCAGAGGGATTATGGAGGCAGCCCTTTCTGAATAAGTTACGGCGGGGCCTGTCCCTTTCATGTATTATTCTTTAATGTAGGAGGTGATTATTTGCCTGTGATTAATTGATGAAACCCATTGGTCTGGCAAGTGGTGCCGAATTCGCCATTGCTCCCTTTTCTTTCTCTCCGTAGGGCTGTGCCATTTAATCCGGAGGACCTACTTCTTTCCGGGCGGGCTGGCTGGCTGTGCCGTGTTGTGGGTGGAGGGACAGGTCCCAGGGACCCATCCTGACCCTCTCACAGCTCTCCCCCTTGCATAGACAGGGTGGCCGGCTTTGCATCTTGCCTCTGGAGAAGGCTTGCATCCTGCAGCCCTGGCCAGGCACAGCTGGGCCCCCAGGGGGGCCCCTTTCCAAGCTAAGTTTCCGGTTGCTCCCTTTTCCTCACGTCTGACTTTTCAAGCCTGGCCCCTACCATTGTAACACCTGCGACACCGGAATGGCTCAGTTTACTCTGGTGTTCAGCTACCTGCCAAGACGCCAGGTGACATGCAGGGGTATCGGGGTGCTCCTGCCATTGTCTCCAGCTGGGGGTCTCAAGAAACCACACACATCATGCACAGCCTGATGCCACTGTCACCGCTCTGGCACGGGATGCCGGGCTCTTAGAAAGACTCAATGAGAAGAGGATGTCAAGTCGGGAGAGATGGCTCTCTTAGTGACCTCTGAGGGCACTGGGCTCCCAGCAACGAGGGGAGCCCAGGAAAAGAGGGCAAGTGTACTGCGCCCTCAACCTGCCTGGTCTTCCTCAGGACCCTGGTGAGGCGCCCCGGCTCCCATGGAGGGGACTTGGAAAAGATGGATCTGATTGCCTTAGACCTGAAGCCCAGCGGGATCTGCACTGTTTCAGTTAAGCAGGAAAATGGCCAGGGAGGCCCAGCTCTGAGTTCGCACTGGGAGCTGCAGACATGTTTTTCCCTTCACTTCATGACACCCCTGTGTATACACAGTTGTTGTTGTTAGGTGCCATCGAGTCGGTATCCAACTCATAGCGACCCTCATAGGGTTTTCAATGGCTGACTGTTTAGGGATTGCCTTGGGAGTGGATTGCCAGGTCCTTCTCCCATTTTTGCAGTGCTGGGAATTGAACTCGGGACCTCAGAGACTGCAGCGCAGCACTCTACCAACTGAGCTAAATCCCAGCCCTGTACACACAGGCACACGTGTATATGCATACAGGTGCACACGGCCACACACAAACACACGTGTATACCTGCAGATGCACGTACCCACGCACGCACAGTCCTACTCTGCTGCCCAGGGACATGTGTATATGCACACATACACACACACACACGCGTGCGCACACACACAGAGACACACACAAGCACACTTTCTCCCTCATGGTTTCTCAAACAAAGGCTCCGCTATCAGACATCCCTACCAGGGCCTCCTGGCGTTGTGGGCAAATAATTAATTTTTTTTTTTTTTTTTTTTTTTGCAAAGCACAATCATCCCTCTTAAACACTCCCACCCATTCAAATCCACAATCTGGGCAGTCACCAAGCTACGCCCGACTCATCTTTTTTAAGTGTATCAACTCTGGCCAACGCGTGCTTAAAAAAAAAACGTGTAATTATAAATAAACCTTCACCTTCATCAGCTGCTGGGGATTTTAATTACTGCAATTGGCGTCCATCAGGGCCAGCCCTGGGCGCATGTGTTAGGGGGCAATTTCAGAGAGATTTCGCGGACCTATGCTGGTCCAGTCGTGGCCTTATTCTGTTATCTGTCTTTTAAAGAGGCGAAGAGGCGATGGAACAGCAGCCAGAGGGAGCAGGAAAAGCCACTCAGGGGTAGAAAACAGGGAGGGAGGTGTTTGCCCACAGTGCCCTTGCGCTGGGGAGTGGGCTGGGGCCAGGCCGGTGGGGCAAAAATGGGGCATCTCTGGGGATAGGTCCCCCACATGTTGCCTGTCCCTTTGTCTCCCAGCTGCAAGACAGGAGGGAGCGGGCGAGGGGAGCATATTTGCTAGCTGAAGGCATGGGGGTTGATGGGACTCACTGGGGGCAAGGTGGCCCCGGGGGCGTGGGGCAAGACAGGAGAGAAGACGCTGGGGAGGACTAGAGGGAAGACGGGTCCCTCTGTGCACATTCACTGTCTTCTCCAGTGGCGGCTTCCACCCCAAGGAAACACTGAACTTTGTAGTGTTAGCAGCAGCTGAAATTTAGAATTATTGTTTCCTTCTAACAGAAGACTCATTTTCCACGGCCGCATTTGCAGCATAATAAGCTTTTTGTTATTTTTTCAATTAGAGTCAATTGACCTAACAAAATGCTTGGCAATTAAGTGATTTTTGTAATGGTCCGGGGGTAATTTAGTCGTGCTTGTCAGCTGTGTTTCATGAAGCCTAGCTGTCTTTTTTTTCCACCGCCTCTCTCTCTCCCTCTCTCTCCCTCTCTCTCTCCCTCTCTCTCTTGAGCATAATGGCTCATAATTTCGAAATCTTTTCCTTCTGTTTCCCTCACAATAATTCGCAATTACAGGAAGTTGTTGGAGGTGATTTTTTTTCCCTCCACCTTGCCTTTCGAGTCAGTAATTTTAAATAAAATGTACATACTTAGAAAAGGCGGCGATTACTGAAATCGCTTTTTGTGTAAACTCAATTATTTTATGAATAGTGACACCAGCTTATCTTGGGTCCCTCTCCTAAAGGCTGAGGCGCGATTGTATGCAGGGCAAAAGGTGTGGGACGTTCACAACAGGCTTTCCAAATCAAACCAGCATCCGAGAAAGTAAACACAACTTCTCTGGGAGAGGAGGGGGTGTCTGGATCATCTGGAGATAGAAAATGACCACCGCATTCACCCCCAGCCTCCTGACCAGACCCCACGGCTCCTCCTCCCCTGGGCACGGCTGGACTGAAGCTCCCCACCCTCTGATTTATGAGGGAATTCTTCATTTGCCTAATTGATTCATTTTCTTAAGAAGACATCTGGAGTTACATTTCCTTTTAAAAGGCTGCAGTTAGATCTGATGACTGGATCAGATGTTCCTTCATTGCACGACTCGCTGTTTATACCTGCCTTAAAACAGTCAGATATTCGGTACAAATCTGCACGCACACGCACATTTAGGAGTAGTGGGGACGCCATGCCCCTGGGTTCTTTCAGACAAATCTACCTAGGAGCCACGCAAATTGTTACCAAGATTCACCTTTGGTCTTTACAGGGTTCACGCATGTATTGCCTTGCTTTAAGTATTCTAAAGGGCTGGTATTTAGCTCAGTGGGTAGAGCGCTGCACTGCAGTCTCTGAGGCCCCGAGTTCAATTCCCAGCCCCGCAAAAATGGGAGAAGGGCCTGGCAATCCACTCCCAAGGCAATCCCGAGAAACAGTCAGCCATTGAAAACCCTATGAGGGTCACTATGAGTCGGATACTGACTCGACGGCACCTAACAACAACAAGTATTCTAAAAGGATTTCTGGCTTCTCCATCTGAGTTGTCTACAGCCATACCACCCTGGCATCCAATCTCATCTGATCTCAGAAGCTAAGCAGGGTTGGGCCTGCACAGTCCTTGGATGGGAGACCTCCTGGGAATACCAGGTGCTATAGGTTTGGGAGAAAGACCTGACAGCCCCCTCCTGAAACAATCAGCCATTGAAAACCCTGTGAATAGCAGAGAAGCACTGACATAGTGCCAGGCATGGCACAGTGTTGGGGAGTGTTTCATTCTGTTGTACATAGGGTTACTATAAATCAGAAAGGACTGGGTGATACCTAACAATAACAACACTTGAGTTGGAATCTCATGTTGTCTTGAGTTGACTGCACTGTGAAAAACAGCCAAGATGCAGTCCATATCATTCTTTGGCAACAAACTCCCCAGTAGGGGGCAGTAGAAGAGCAAGCCAGTCAGAACTCATTTTGTCTGGCTGGGGCAAGACCACCACCTGTGGGAAACTTACCCTCTCCTGGATCACTCTTGAACCCACAGGTAGAAAGACACGTTGGTTCAGAACACCGCTTTTGGATGGGTCTCCCACGTCCATCTGCATAACATCTACTCAAATGCTCCTCCCTGTCCTCTTTGCTGAGTCTGATGACAGATGCCCAGTACTATCAGGCTCATGCTGATTCATTTACTCACCGTGACACGTGGGCCATCATTTCTTCTGTCTGTATCTCAGTTTACCCCAAATCTACAGTGAGCAGGACAGCTAGATACCATCTCAGAGTTCTTCCAGTTATAAGTTGCATACCAATCGTGTATCAATTAATTCAGGCACCTATTCTTTATCACATGCATATTGATCTGCACAAGACATTCTGTGTATAGTATCATATTCTTGTGTTTGACTTCTTCTTTTTTAAAATATGAGATCTTTGTTCAACTCCAAGTTTTCTTTATATTCTCTCCCTCCCTCCCTCCCTCTCCCCCTTTTCTCCCCCACCCTCCCTCCTTCTCCCTCTTTTTTTCTCTCTCTCTCCTTCTCTCTCTGATTGTATAATTCACCTTCAACCAAGACATACAGACATTTTGGAGATTTAAACTTATTGCCTAGCTGTTAATGTAGTGTGTGCCTTCCACAGCGATCGACAATTTACCTGTATTTCTGAGATAATGGAAATCTTGCCCTGTTTTCCCCAATGATCACGGACAGCCTTGGGCTTGGCTTAGTTTAGCTCCTGAGTCCTTGTGGTTTGGCCTGGGCTAGGGCTGGGCTTAGCCTCTCACGGCTTTGATTAATCCACTGCACCTCTCATTTCACTGACTATAAAAGCAGCAGCTACAGCTCTGAATAAGCATCTTGCAGAAGAAAGAAGCCCAAGCAGAAAGTATTAAACTTTCAACCAGCACCATAGGAGAGATGTAGTTATTAAATTTCAGCTGCTTATCAAACTGATATGAAAGTCATTTTGCATGATTGCTTCGCATCCTCAAATCTTATGCTTTTATTTGCCATGCACCTCCGTGCTTTCTTATTAGAAAAATACTCAAAGGATAAAAAAAAGCTGATAATATTATTCAGTTTTGACAATTAGGTAGAAAAAAACATTCAAAGAAGTGCTTTTTTATTGCAGCTGGTAACAATATTGGGGGTCCTCCTGATAGCGGTCTGCACTGATGCTACCCAAGGTGACATTGGCTTTATCTTCTAATTGCCATCTACTGGTTTTACTGGATCTGGGCAAAGGACGCTACCTCTGGTCTTTTCATTGGTACCAGCGACTCTGGCTCATGTACGTTGTGAAGACACACAGAGGGTTCTGCATTTGCTCACTCTTGGCTGTATCGCATGTCCGCTGTGTTTGTCGGTGTTAGACATGGGCAGAGGACCTTCATCCTTCAGGCAACACACTTTCATTGAACACTGCACGCTGGGAGATGGATTAAGCCCAGGGATGGAGCTCCAGCTGGCGACTTCACCTACACCTGCAGCTGAATGTCATCCCCTTTTCTCTAATGGATCACGAGAGTTTACTTTGAAATTATATACATAAATAACGTGATAAATTATGTATATATTTATGCACATTTACTATCTCTCCACTGGCCATAGAGATGTCAAAATGATTTGTTTTAACTTATTAGCCAGTTTTATGTACCTTGTTATGCGCTAGCTTTTGTAATAGATTTATAAGTTCGAGAGTCATGTTCTCATTTGACAGCAAAGGCAAGTGAAGTTCAGGGAGAGAAAGGGACTTGCTCAAGGTCACATAGCTGGTGCCCAACACCTGTGCGATTGAGTTGAATCTCTGGGACTGGCAGACAGAGCTGCTTTGGCCTTAGATACTGCCGGCTTGTTGTTGTTGTTAGGTGCCGTTGAACCATAGTGACCCTCATAGGGTTTTCAATGGCTGGTTATTTTGGGATTGCCTTGGGAGTGGGTTGCCACGTCCTTCTCCCATTTTTGTGGTGCTGGGAGTCGAACTCAGGACCTCAGAGACTGCAGAGAGGTGCTCTACCAACGGAGCTAAATCCCAGCCCTAGATCCTGCCGCCGGCAGCTGTATCCAAATTATTCCTCCCCCGTCTCCATTGCCCCTTATCGCTAGGTGTTCAGATTGTAGATTTCAGTACCGTTAGCACTGCCCACTGATAGTGGTGAGCACTGGGGCTTCAGGAGCTGAAGGAAGGCAGTGGGCACACCACCACCAAGGTCCCTGTGCCCCAAGTCTTCTGCTGTTAGACAGGAAAAGGAACATGGCTAAGGGGAAGGCTTGTGGGCTAGCGAATATGGCACCCATTACAATGCTACTGAAAAAAGGGAGGTTTAGCCTCTGTAATTCAATCCGGAAGAGCGAAAAGGGCCTTCAAGAAGAGGCGGAAGTGGCGCCTGCTCCCGGCCGGAGTAGCTGCCATGGTAACACCGGAGAAACCGTAACTGGTTCAACAAAGATTCCTTGAGTGCCCACTTGCTGGTAGACATTGTTCCTAGCACGGGAGGACATCAGGGAAATCAAGAAAGGGAGACAGAGAGTGGAACTCACAGTCTAGCTGGGTGTCAGCTGCAGAGGGGTGATGGTGGCTTATTAAAGGTGCTAAGTTCCATGGGCCTGCAGCTGTACCACGGTGGCATCCAATCCCATCGGATCTCAAAATCCTGCTAAGCAAGGTCAGACCTGGTTAGTACTTGGATGGGAGACTGCCTGGGAATACCAGGTGCTGTAGGCATTGGGAAAAGGACTGGGCAACCCAGTCTCAAAAAACAATCAGCCATTGAAAACCCTATGAATAGCAGAGAAGCACTGATAATAGTGTTTCACCTGTTGTACAGAGGGTCACTATGAATCAGACACTGACTTGACCGCACCTAACAACAACACCAGCAAACATTAGATTTAGAGTCTACCCTAAATCCAGGGTGATCTCATCTCAAAAATTTTAACTTGATTATATCTGCAAGGACCCCAAGTCACTCCTCATTCGAAACCTTGGGCCATGCTTTTGTAGCACCCAGCCTCACCTGATTTATCACCTACTTCACTGTTGTTTTTGTGGTGGTGCGTGACACATTTCCCCCTCTTTTCTATACAGTGTCTTCATCCACTGCTCTATCTCCTTACCTATCACATAACAGGGGTTCAGTGAATATTTTCCTGAACAAATGAACTTCAACCCTTTCCTCATTTCTTATAGATGGAATGCCACCCATCTTGTTACTGATTTCCCTAGCCCACTAAGCTAGTAAGATTATGGTGTACCTTGCTGACAGAATCAGCCAATTCACAAAAGAGAGAGAACAAAAATAACAGGAAGAAGATGGAAAGAGGAGAAAACGGAGCAAAAAGTTATTTGATGTAGCATCATCACCTTTATGCTTACTATAAGGATGTCTGTAGACTCCATGTTTCTGATAGCTTGAATTTTAATTAGGGGCACACTTTTGTAGAATCTGCTGTGTTAAGGACAGAACTGGATTGGGAGGGCCAGAGGCAATTTGCAGATCAGTTTGCAAAATTGCCAATTTGCAATATATTATAGGAAACAGACAAGGATGAAATATATTTGCAATGAGTCAATATAGATTTTATTTTTAAAAGCATACTTTGATTAATTGCAGGTACCTAATTATCTCCTCATTTTAACAACTATTTCTATTTAAATGACAGCTTTTAAAATATTTGACTCTAATAAACCTTCCCTGAAAACTTGTTATACTACTAATTTGATAATTCTTTTTTCAAAAAATGGACTGCTCATTTGGTAAACCCAACTCCGTGTGCATCTAAAAAAACCTTAATCCCCTTAAGATGTGGTCCAAAATAATGTTTTATTATCTTACTACTGAGAAGACTGTGCTGCGTGTCCATCCCATCTGTTCTGGTAGCCACAGGAGGACTTTTTCTGAGTCTAAGGACTGAATGAACACCCCTGACTGAAGCCCATCCCTAACCCACAAGTCCATGTAGAGCCATGGTATAGGAAAGATTCACATTGCAATTCCATCTCACCCCACAGTACAACTTGGGAAGCTTGAAATTCTACAATTCTGCATGTATTCTTGAAAACCATGATATTGAGATGTTTGTGATAGCTAGATGCACCTTCCTTGCATCAAATCATCATTTGTTCAGCAGCAGCAAAAGAAAGTTAAGGAGAAATGATGATTAATATCATGTGGACTTCCCCATTCCAGTCAGGTACAGTGTGTGGAATGTTGGCCTTGGAGTCAGAAAGTCTAGATTCTAAGCCCAGTTCTGCCAATGACATGGGTTCAACTCCCAGCTCTATAGTTGTGTGAAAATTTGGAACTAGCATTAATAGTTTATCAGTTTACAAAGGCTAAAAAGTATGACCATGGACCAACCTTCTGATGTGCTGGAGATTCAAACTAGCAAGCATTTATCCAATGAATGTTTTACCCCAGACCAGGATTATAGCCCGTCTGAGGAATGTAATTACAATGCACACATACAGGTGTGCACAGGCGCCTGTGCATACACACTTACATATACTCAAAATCATACAGCATACGGTAATGGCTGCCCACAAGAGGATTACACTCTATGCTATCAATTAGACAGACCATATCATAGAGTAGATGAAAAGGTATCCTGGATTCAGTTCTCAACATCACCCTTCACGACCCTAGTTGGGAACAAGTTGCTTAATCTCCTTGCCTCCCAATTGCCTCACCCAGAGAGTGAAAGGTGGTGAGGATAACGTGTGTATTGATGGGTAGAGATGCTGAGATCATTTATATTAATTAATAGGCCATACCATGGGCCCAGGCACCTGGTAGGTTCTTGGTGAAAAGTGGCTGTGATGCCAAGGCCAGTGAGGATGATGGCAACAGGCAACAGTGACAATAGTGATGGACAGCCCTGGGTGGTATCATTCTATAAATGGGTTTCCCCCGGATAATAGGAAACTGCAGCTGAGAAGCTATAAGTCAGGGACCTGAAGGCTATGAGTCACCACGCTGCTTCGTGCCTGTCAGTTCATTTTTGAGAATCCACAGAAATAGAAATGTTCTATCCGACCAACTTGGATTGCCATCTGGCCCACACATTTTCCTGGCACGGGCCGAAGGCCAGCACTGCTATTCTCCCCCCCAAGCAAAACCCCAAGTTTAGCAGAACAAAATCTGCTGCCGAAATGCATCAAGCACGGCACTGGTTCATTGTTGCA
>VMDO01027702.1:0-24902 GCA_007922755.1 Pedetes capensis | reverse complement strand
ATTGGGAACTGAGTTGTTTAGAATTGAGAAAAGGAAGGCAAACAGGAAAAGAATTTAGGAATTAAATGAATCTGCCTCCTTGTGTTCCATTTGCCCATAATTCAAATTGTAGTTAAGTATCTTTTGAAATAATTGCCTTCTCCTGTCCTGGCCCTTCCTACTTATGCCAGGACTTAGGAGAGCCTCCTAAATTGTACCATCAATCCTATGAAAGTGCTTCTAGAGTTACCAATCTAAAAATAAAGCTAATCACCTTGTTCCTTATTGTCTAGCAGTGGTCCAATAAAATAAGATGCGCAGAATCCTTAGCAGCCTGGTTCCAAAACATGTTTCCACTGCATTTCACTAGTGCTTTTCACTGCATTCCCACTGCATTCCACTAGTGCTGCCTGTCATTCACCTCTTCCCCACCACCCATTCCCCACAACTTGAACACCTAGCACTCTGGCCTGACCTCGTTATTCATCATTTTCCAATGTAGTACCACCTTCCTGTCTCTGTTCATGATTTTCCTCCTTCCCAAGATGCCCTCCTCCCACAATCTACCTGAAAGGTCCAATGTCATCTCTGTTGTCCATTGTCCTCTCCTTCATTGGTATTACTTTTTTCTTTGTATTCTCCTAATAGTTTTTCACAGGGCTGGAATTTAGATCAGTTGGTAGAGCACTCCTCTGCCGTCGCTGAGGTCCCAAGTTCAATTCCCAGCACCACAAAAATGTGAGAAGTACATGGCAATCCACTCCCAAGGCAATCCCTAAACAGTCAGCCATTGAAAACCCTATGAGGGTCACTATGAGTCCGACATGACTCAAGGACACCTAACAACAACAGCAACACTTTTTCATTCGCACATTTCTTGCTTTTTACATCATGTGGTAATTTTACATCTCTTGCTTTTTTGATAGTAAACTCATTGGGCTGGAAATAAGCATAAGTGGCATTTATTGAGTGTTTAGGTGACAGGAATATTCCACTTACATCTGCAACCTCAGCACCAGAGTAGTATATGAGATGTGATCAGAACATATGGTGAATGTTTAAATAAAATTCTTAAGTAAAAGACAAATTGCCAGTAATCCCCCTCAAAATTCTCCCTTTGGTTTTGGACACATGTATCTTGTCATTCTTGCCACTTTTTAAAGCAGCTCTGTAATAGTTTTTTTTAATTTAAACATTCATTGTATCTTTTAATCACCCCTTCCTTATAGAGTAGGTAGACAGTAAATATTTGCAGAGTTATATGTCTTTTGCAACTTCTGAAAGCCATTGGAATTCTCTTAGGAATACTATCTTAGCCGTTCCATGTGGGAAGAAAATGACATGTATTAAGTGCCAACTAGGTGCTTTGCATACATTATTTCATCTAGTATTGGCAATAGTGCTCTGCAGTTGGTGGAGTATCCCCATTTTAGAGATGAAATGAAGCTGAGGGAAGTGATCTAATTACCCAAATCACTCACCTAGTACATGGCAGAGCTGGGATCTGAATCCAGGTGTGATTGAAGAATGCCTCTTTAGATTTCTAAGTACAGATCTTGTTGTTGTTGTTGTTGTTAGGTGCCTTCGAGTCGGTATCCCGACTCATAGCGACCCTCTGTACAACAGGGGAAACACTATTGTCAGTGCTTCTCTGCTCTTCATAGGGTTTTCAATGGCAGATTGATTTTTGGGAGGGGGTTGCCAGGTCCTTCTCCCAAGCCTCCAGCTTCTGGTGTTCCCAGGCGGTCTCCCATCCAGGTACTAGCCAGGCCCGACCCTGCTTAGCTTCCGAGATCTGATGGGATCGGATGCCACAGGGCTACAGCCGCAGGCAAGTACAGACCTAGGGGGTAAGAAATACCCTCTGATGAAGGTGGGAGGTAACAATCTTTGCTAACTAGAACAGCTGTTTCAATCATGGCAGGTATTATGGTATAGGCATTTCCACTTGACAGCCTTTACTTCCCTTCCTCTAGTTTAATTGTGTTGCTATTTCCATTTTCCTGTGGTGTACTAAACTTTGGGAAGGTTATTTTGGAATTGTACCCATATAAAATGTGAGTTAGTAAAAGATGACTATAGAAGAAAAGACCCTTCTAAATTAGTTAAAGAAAAAAAATACAAGACTTTTCTTTGAAAGAAGTATGGTAATTGGGAGTAGGCTAACAGCATTGCCTGGCAGAGGATTTTAGGAAACCTGTTTTACTGGATGTAGGAAAGCTTTTAGTAATTATCATGTCAATACTTTGTTAATAGGAAAGGTTTTCACAAATACTGGAAGGCTTTTGAAAGAGAGTAGAAAACTAGCACTGAGTGGCACAATTTAGGAAATCCTCACATTGCCCTGGAAGTTAGGTTACCAAAGATTTGTAAATTGAGACTTGAAGAGGTTAAATCACTTGTTCACATTACAAAGTAAGTGGTAGAATACTATTCAAATACAAGTTTCTCTGCCTTCCCCAAAGCACATAACACTTTTAGATATGCTGATAAGTAATTTCAGTATAATCTCTGTAATATTCCTTCCTCCATTAATTTTATTAGCAAACATAGTACATAAGTAGTGCAAAGGGGAATTTCAAAACTGCTCTATCAATAGGCACACAAAATCTACATTCATAATTCTTGACTATACATGCTAAATGAAAACACATTGTAACCATTAAAACTGCCATCAATCCATTCCTTCTCGGTTATACATGAGCTTTACGTAGGTAAAGTGGCTTGTCTGAAGCGAATTTGCTTAAATGCCCAATTTAAAATTAATAGTCACTGTTACATCTTTTAGAGAACATGAATATTCTTCATTAAATCATTTATTTTCCTTTTCCTTTATTTTTAAGCAAGTCAGGTTTTTGATTGGGCTTCAGCCAAAAGATTACATAAAAATAAGGCTCCTTTTAAAAATGTGAATAGTAAATTTTTTGTTGATTTATGTACGAAGTCTGAAGTTCTAAATGCTTGATTTTGTCAATCAAATTCCTATCCCTCTATAGTATATGGCAAAAGCCCAATTTCATATGGTTTTGTGGATAACAGTAAACAGGAATGAGTCTTGGAGATTTATGTTGACACACAGATTTTTCAGGGATACTTAGCATATTGCAGAGGGAGTGCTATTTCACATCAATATACTAACCCTCTCTAAACCCCTTCCCCCGTTCATTGAAAACACTGAACACACTATTCATAACACAAGCCACAGCTCTTAAAAGCTAGCAAGCTTTAACACATTCTCCTTATAATTCTGTGAGGGTTATGAAATATGAAAAATAATATTTTAAGATTTATTTTAAAACACTTTAGTAAGGAAAACACATTTCTTCTTAGCCTGTCATTAATCTAGTTTTACATATGGGCTGGGCCCACTTACCCTGGAGGCAGTTAATCATTAAACATTTTTAGTGGCAAAAACCTCTCCTGATAAAAAGGTTTTTGTCTTACTGTCATAAATTTCTCATTTTTTCCTGGGATTTTTGAGCTAGAAAATGCTGTAAATATCTCAGGGTAGCATGGCAATTTTTCTTCCAAGTTGAAATGATAGCTGTCTGCTATCCCTGGTCCTTCTTTATTAGTGGCATATTGTTTACTAGTTAATGACTTGCCTGCAGCTGTAGCCCTGTGGCAGCGGATCGCATCAGATCTCAGAAGCTAAGCAGGGTTGGGCCTGGTTAGTACCTGGATAGGAGACTGCCTGGGAACACCAGAAGCTGTAGGCTTGGGAGAAGGACCTGGCAACCCCCTCCCAAAAATCAATCTGCCATTGAAAACCCTATGAACAGCAGAGAAGCACTGACAATGGTGTTTCCCCTGTTGTACAGAGGGTCGCCATGAGTCGGATACAGACTGGACGGCACCTAACAACAACAACAACAACAAAGTTAATGACTTGACTCTTCAGAGATATTTATGTCCTCAGCCCCGTCCAAATATACTGATTCCATTTCATATAGACACTAGGTTGACCACCTGGTTAAAACAACAATCCTAGTAACCCGAATGAAGGCTAACTGCTCAAGAAAAGAACATGGTATTAATAAATTAAGGAGCATTAACATCTCGGTGGGCTTTTCCTTTGAGTCTATGGGCAGTCGGTTTATTGATGAGAGACTGTTTCCTTGTTCAAAAGACAGGGACTTGTTACCTTCCCTTTTTTATTTTTTACGGTACAGAGGGGCTGAACCTAGGGCCTTGTGCATACTTTATAAGTGCTCTATCACTGAGCTTCATCCCACGCCCTTTTTAAAATTTTTATCTTGAGACAGGGTCTCAGTAAATTAAGCAGGCTGCTCCTGGCCTGTGACCCTTCTGCCTCTGCCTCCTGAATTGCTGGGTTTACAGGAATGCACCATTTTCCCATGTCTATCTCTGTTAAACCCGATTGACAAATAATTATCTGTGTAGGGAAGCAGGGAAATTGTGCATTTACAATTAATATTTGGGGTAAATTTCATTCAGTGGAATTCTTGATACATATCTGAATAGGCCCAGAATATTTTTATATTTCACCTTTAATCCTTGTAATTTTATCTATCTAATTTCATTTGAAGGAAATTATAAATTAAAGCAGAAACACCATTTATATAGTTGAGTGTGTGAAGTCCTGGCAGTGGTAGAAAGAAAAAGGTGATTTGCATCAAGCAGTGTATTTCTTTATGTCTCCACAATAGCCTATACTTTATATATTTTTATTTGAGTACCCTTAATTATGAAACCTGCAATATCAACCAGAGTTAAACTTCAAACTAAAGCCAATGTATAAATTTATCCAATTCTATTCATATTCACTTGGTTCAGATTTTCATTTCCCACATTTAACAAAGCAAGCAATGATGAAATAGGCATATCTTGAATATTATATTTTGCATTTTAAACTACAGACTCCTCTGGCTGAACAAATAGTGCAAATATTTTTCTAATTAGATATTTAGTATTCTTTAATAGAATTCTCTACACTCTAGCTTTTTTTTTTCCATTTCACAGATTTTGTTCCCATATTCAAAAGTACACAATGAATTCTGAGATCACAGTTGCTTTTGGTATGCCAAACTCGAGTTCCTCGTAGTGTCTGTTTCAACAGTACAGTTACTATGACTGATGGGACATTCAGGCCTAGTGGAATCAAAAATATATTCATAAGCCATTCTTGGGAGGGGATTTCCTGGCTTAGCTATATTCCCTACCTATGCATTGCTTCTTTCTGCCTTGTCATTCTAATTGTGACCACTCCTTTGTCCCCATCCCTACCCCTAGGGCCTTCATCTTTTGCTCCTGCCTTTGTGAGTGGTAAGACAATATATTTTAAAACTTGTAGGAGGGGTCTTATAGTTATTTTGGAGATCTAAAGAAGACTTAGACTTGTTCTATCTAAACCCAAAAGGAATCAGTAGAACCAAGGAGTAAGTTACTGAGGTATATTTTATATCTGTGAAAGAACCAAATGATTGATAATCCAATATGCCTTGATTTGGACTGGCTGCCTTAAGAGGTACTGAGTGGAAGGTTGACAAGGCAGTGAAATGTAATGAAGAGAATGTGTGAGTTTTGGACAGGCAGATCTGTATTCTAACTTTACAACTTTGGCTCAACCTTTTCTTAAATTTGTTTCAGTACTTGGGGGTTGAACTCAGGGCCTTGCCCATACCTTGCAAGCTCTACCACTGGGCTACACCCCAAGCCCATTTTTGGGGGGGTTGACTTAGGGTCTTGCTAAGTTACACAGACTGCCTCCTGCCTTAAACTCATGATACCCCTGCCTCCTGTGTTGCTGGAATTACAGGCATGTGCCCATGGGCCAGCCTGGCTGTACCTATTAATAGCTGTGTGGCCATAGTGAATCATCTTAGTTTCTTTATTTCTAAAGAGGGACAATGCTTATCATGCAGGTTGCAGGGTGTCTAACCTTTTGGCTTCCCTGGGAAGTATGGAATAAAGAGGAATTGTCTTGGGTTGCACATAGATTATGTAATATACCTAGTACATTACACAATGGGGGGAGTCACAAAGAAAATAAACTATAAAAAACATGTGATGTTAAAAGATTTTTATGAGGCAGCATTACCGGCCCCCCTGGGCTACCTGATGATTGTAGGTTGGATGTGCCTGCTTTAAGGCATGATTTGAGTAAAACTCCTCAGTACAATGCCTAGCATGTAGTAGCTGCTCAATGAATGGTAGACTCTTTGTTTTTAGAAATAATGTTGAAAGATTGCAAGAGGTAGCGAAATAAATTAGATAGCTTGTATTGTCCCATTTACCTTGCTGGTATGCACTTGTATTTCTTTTAAAGATAAGTGGTTAAATCAAGAGGGATGGTACATGCAGGTAATCCCAGCATTTGGGAGATGGAGGAAAGAGGGTCATGAGTTTGAGACTAGCCTGGGCTCCATAGTGAATTCCAGATCAGCCTGGGCTACATAGTGAGACCCTGTCTCAAAAAATGAAAAGGAAGCCTGGCAGGATGGCACATTTCTGTAATCCCAGTGACTTGGGAGGTAGAGGTAGGAGGATCGCCAGTTCAAGGCCAGCGGCAGCCTGTACAATTTAGCAAGATCTTTTCTCAAGATAAAAAAACTTTAAAAAGGATGGATGGGATTGTAGCTCAGTGGTAGAGCACTGGCAGAGTATGCACAAAGCTTTGGGTTCAAAACTTCAGTACCACGAAACAAAAACAAAAAACCCAAAATGAACAGATATCTGGTTGAGTGATAAAGAGCATTATCCCCTTCACCATGGTATATTAACTAGATGAGTAATTCATGTAGAGAAGACAAGATTGATGCCTTTTTCTCCAGACCCCCACAGGCTTTTGGTAAAGTGGAAATGTTAGTTGTCATATGGGAATTTTTTATTTTATATTTAAGGCTACGCCAACCACTATTTTGTTTCTTCCCTGACTAATCTGAGCTTTATCACCTGGAGCTATAGTGCCTGTAGGTTTAGGGGTCTTATTCCAAACTTTTATTTATGCAATGACTAACAATGTGCATATTCTATAGCAAACAATTATAAATGTATTTTTTTTGTTTTGTTTTTGGCTTTTTGTTTTATTTTTGTTGTTGTTGTTGTTGTTAGGTGCCGTCTAGTCGGTATCCGAGTCATAGCGACCCTCTGTACAACAGGGGAAACACTATTGTCAGTGCTTCTCTGCTCTTCATAGGGTTTTCAATGGCAGATTGATTTTTTTGGGAGGGTGTTGCCAGGTCCTTCTCCCAAGCCTACAGCTTCTGGTGTTCCCAGGCAGTCTCCCATCCAGGTACTAACCAGGCCCGACCCTGCTTAGCTTCCGAGATCTGACAGGATCGGATGCCACAGGGCTACCGCTGTAGGCAGTTATTTTTTTTAGGGAGGGTTAAATGAATAGGGGTTAAGTTCTTTGGCAATTTGAAGTATTTTCAACCTGTAGAAAGTGAATTGACCGTTTCCTCAAAATCAGTCAGCATTAAGCTTTTAAAATAATCTTCATGGCTGCTTTGGTGGTAATTTTTTTTTTTCCAGAAGGAAAGTAAGAATTAGAGGAGCGTCATGATAAAATGTACTTACTTTTGCTTTTTTTTTTTTTTTTGCGGTCCTGGGGGTTGAACCCAGGGCCTCGCACTTACGTGCTTTGCAAGTGCTGGACCACTGAGCTGCACCCCCAGCCCATTTTTTTTTTTTAACTTTTTGAGACAGGGTCTCTCTAAGTTATGCAGACTCCCTCTGGTCTCGAACTTGTGATCCTCCTGCCTCTGCCTCCGAGCCCCTGGGATTACAGGCATGCGCCACCGCACTGGCCCTTTGCTGCTTTTTTGAAGAGAATGTTAAAGGGCACACATCTCTTGGCTGAGAGATTTTTAAGTGATAAATGATAGTGACAATAGTGGTGATGGCTTTTTCCATCAGCATTTTGAGGATCAAGGTAACTCAGACAAATAGTATTATAAACCTTAGTTTCATTAAATGCTAGTGAAACTGTTATTTGTTGTCTCTTGACAATTAGAAATATTATCTAGAACATTATCCACTTAAGATTATAACTTTGGGATCATGAGAATCTGATTTTATGGAATGTACTTCCTAGGATTTTTTTTCCTCCATAACTTTCATTATTTTCAAAGTTTATTCACCTGGAGGCTTTTCTTTCCCCTAGGATGCCCAGTATATGTGTTATATGTTATTAAGCCTGCAGCAGTAGCCCTGTGGCATCCGATCCCGTCAGATCTCAGAAGCTAAGCAGGGTCGGGCCTGGTTAGTACCTGGATGGGAGACTGCCTGGGAACACCAGAAGCTGGAGGCTTGGGAGAAGGACCTGGCAACCCCCTCCCAAAAATCAATCTGCCATTGAAAACCCTATGAACAGCAGAGAAGTACTGACAATAGTGTTTCCCCTGTTGTACAGAGGGTCGCTTTGAGTTGGATACCGACTCGACGGCACCTAACAACAACAACAACAACAACATTGTTATTAATGATAATTTTATGTTTTACTACCTACCCTTATTTATCCATTGACTCCTTTTACTCACCTATTATTTGTCAGGAGTAGGAGATAACTGGCAAAATCTTTCTTCATGATGGAAGAAGTTGCTGGAGATTCAGAATACTTTTGGACTTAAAACAATGACATGATAAAATATTGTAGAAACTCTCTGAATAAATTATGAACCAATACTACATTGATGCAGAACATATATAATACAATTGTTCAAAGAATGCAATAACCTCTCTATTGCTTGATAGTTCAATAATCTTTTAGTATTTCTACAAATGCATACTTTAAGAATGGACCAAATAATGAGAAAAGCCTCTATTATTTTTTTAATGTGGCACCAAAGGGAATTGTATGTGACATTTTCTCACTTTCTCCACTTCTGTTCTTCCAGTAAAAAACATAGAAAAAGTGATTCCCAGAGATCTTGTGATATTTTCATCCTTAGGGTTCATGTTATAGTTAATTCATCACAATTCTCCTGATACAATAAATAATAAACTCCAGTGGATTAGGTAGTTATAGTATTAACTGCCAGGGACATCATTGCTGATGTCAGATGGGTATTAGCTGAAAGCAGAGAATATCAGAAAGATGTCTATGTTTTATTGTCTATACAAAGGGATTTGACTGTGTGGATCATAATACATTATGGATAACACTTCGAAGAATGGGAATACCAGAGCACCTAATTGTACTCATGAGAAATCTGTACATGGACCAGGAGGCAGTTGTTCGAATAAAACAAGGAAACACCGCTTGGTTTAAAGTGGAGAAAAGTGTGCGCCAGGGCTGTATACTTTCACCATATCTCTTCAATTTATATGCTGAGCAAATAAACTGAGAAGCTGGACTTTATGAGGAAGAACACTGCATCAGGATTAGAGGAAGACTCACTAACAACCTGTGTTGTGCAGATGACACAATTCTGCTTGCTGAAAGTAAAGAGGATTTGAGACACTTACTGATGAAGATCAAAGAACATAGCCTTCAGTATGGATTGCAACTAAACATCAACAAAATAAAACTCCTTATAACTGGGTCAGTATGCAACTTCACAATAAATGGAAAAAAGATTGAGGTTGTCTGTGATTTTGTTTTACTTGGTTCTACAATCAACACCTGTGGAAGCAGCAGTCAAGAAATCAAAAGGTGCACTGCTTTGAGAAAAGCTGTGGCAAAAGATCTCTTTAAAGTACTGAAAAGTAAAGATGTAACGTTGAAGATGAAGGTGCACCTGACTCATGCCATGATATTTTCAGTCTCATCATATGGTTGTGAAAGCTGGACATTGAAGTAGGGAGACAGGAGAAAAATTGATGTTTTTGAATTATGGTGCTGGAGGCGATTATTGAATATACCATGGACTGCCAAAAGAACCAACAGATCTGTCCTGGAAGAAGTACAACCAGAGTGCTTCTTGAAAGCAAGGATGGCTAGACTGCATCTGATGTATTTTGGACATGTAGTCAGGAGGGACCAATTCCTGGAGAAGGACATCATATTTGGAAGAGTGGCAGGTCAATGAAAAAAAAGGAAAAGCTGCATTAAATGGATTGGCACAGTGTCTGCATGGGCTTAAATATAAATAAGATTGTGTGCCTGGCACAGAATCATGGAGTGTTTCAATCTGGTATACACAGAGTAGCTATGAGTTGGACTGGACTTGAAGGCACCTAATAGCAACAACATGAAGTATTGTAGGGGCTTACGGCATGTAGCTATAATGCAGGCTATGCTACTGGTATTACAGATACCACTAGGGTCACCCATGCTGAATAGGTTCCAGCTGAGCTTCCAGATGAGGATACACTATAGAGTCGGACCTAGAAGCCCACTCCCAAAACAATTAGCCATTGAAAATCCTATAAATAGCATAGAAATGCTATCAGTTTTAGTGCCAGAAAATGAGCCCCTCAGGTTGGAAGGCACTCAAAAGATGACTGAGGAAGAGTTGCCTCCTCAAATTAGAGTCTACTGTAATGATGGGACTGGGGTAAAGCCCCAGGAACATCCATTTGCTGATGTTCCACCACTCAAAATGAGGAGGAACAACTGTAAATATCCATTAATAATTGGAACATGGAATGTACATAGTATGAATCTAGGAAACTTAGAAATCGTCAGAAGGGAAATGGAGCACATAAACATCAACATTCTAGGCATCAGTGAGGTAAAATGGACTGGCAGGGGCCATTTTGAATCAGATAATCATATGGTCTGCTATGGTGGGAATGACCAATTCAAAAGAAATGAGATTGCATTCCACATCAAAAAAGACATCTCAAGATCTTTCCTGAAGTACAATGTTGTCAGTGATAGAATAATATCCATACACCTACAAAGAAGGCCAGCTAATATGACCTTTATTCATATTTATCCAACCACCAGAAAGGCCATAAATGAGGACAGGGAAGTTTTTTACCAGCTCCTGAAATCCGAAATAGATCAAACATGTAATTAGGATGTACTGATAATTACTGGTGACTGGAATGCAAAAGTTAGAAACCAAGAAGAAGGCTCTGTAGTTGGAAAATATGGCCCTGGTGACAGAAACAATGCTAGATATCACATGATAGAATTTTGTCAGACCAGTGACCTTTTCATTGCAGATACATTTTTTCACCAACATAAATGGCAACTATACACATGGAATTCATCAAACCAAATTGACTATATTTGTGGAAAGAGTTGTTGGAAAACCTCAATAATAAATGTCAGAACAAGACCAAGTGCTGTTTGTATCAGACCATCAAGTGATCATATGCAGATTCAAACTGAAACTGAAGAAAATTAGAACAATTATATGAAGGCCAAGGTATGACCTTGAGTATATCCCACCTGAGTTCAGAGACCCCCTCAAGAACAGGTTTAATGCATTAGATAAAAATGATAGGAGACCAGATGAGTTGTGGCATGACAGCAAAGATATCATTCATGAAGAAAGCAAATGGTTATTCAAAAGACAGGAAAAAAAGAAAAGACCAAACTACATGTCAAAAGAGACTCTGGAACTTGCCCTTGAACGTCAAGCAGCTAAAGTGAAAGGAAGACATGATAAAGTTAAGGAACTAAACAGAAGATTTCAAAAGGCAGCTCAAGAAGACAAAAACAAATATTATAATGACATGTGCAAAGAGCTGGAGACAGAAAACCAAACAGGAAGAACATGCTCTGTGTTTCTCAAGCTTAAGGAATTGAAGAAAAAATTCAAGTGTTGAGTGATAATAGTGAAGGATTCCTCAGGAAAAATATTAAATATTGCAGGAAACATCAAAAGAAGATGGAAGGAATACACAGTCGTTATACCAAAAAGAGTTGGTGGGTGACCAACCATTTCAAGAGATTGCATATGATCACGAACAAATGGTACTGAAAGAATAAGTAGAAATAGCCTTGAAGGAATTAGTGAAACACAAGGCTCCAGGAGTTGGTGGAATACCAATAGAGATGTTTCAACCAACAAATGCAGCACTAGAGGTCATAATTTGTTTATGCCAGGAGATTTGGAAAACAGCTACCTGCCCAACTGACTGGGAGACATCCATATTTGTGCTTATTCCAAAGAAAGGGGATCCAACCAAATGTAGGACAATGAAATGATATCATTAATATCACACACAAGCAAAATTTTGTGAGAGATCATTCAAAAGTGACTGCAGCAGTATATAGCTAGGGAACTGCTGGAAAATCAAGCCAAATTCAGAAGAGGGCGTGGAACCAGGGACATCATTGCTGATGTCAGATGGTTATTAGCCAAAAGCAGAGAACACCAGAAAGATGTCTACCTATGTTTTATTGACTATGCCATGGCATTTGACTATGTGAATCATAATAAATTATGGATAACACTGAATGAGAAACTAGAGCACCTCATTGTACTCATGAGGAATCTGTACATGGACCAGGAGGCAGTGCTTTGAACAGAACAAGGAAACACTGCCTGGTTTAAAGTCAAGAAAGTTGTGTGTCAGGGCTATATCCTTTCACTATGCCTCTTGAATCTCTATGCTGAGCAAATAATCCGACAAGCTGGTCTTTATGAAGAACACAGCATTATGATTGGAGGAAGACTCAGTAACAACCTGCATTATGCAGATGACACAACTCTGCTTGCTGAGAGTGAAGAGGATCTGAAACCTTTACTCATGAAGATCAAAGAGCACAGACTTCATTATTGATTGTGCCTCAACTTCAACCAAACAGAAATCCCTACAACTGGGTCAGTAAGCAACTTTATGATAAATGGAGAAAAGACTGAGGTTGTCCAAGGTTTTGCTTTACTTGGTTCTACAATCAACACTAGGGCAGGCATCAGTCAAGAAATCAAAAGACACATTGTATCGTGAAAAGCTGTTGCAAAAGACCTCTTTAAAGTGTGGAAAAGTATGAAGGTGCCCCTGACTCATGTCATATTTTTAGTCACATCCTATGGTTGTGTAAGCCGGGAGACAGGAGAAGAATTGATGTTTCAGAATTATGGTGCTGGAGACAAATACTGAATATACCATGGACTACCAAAGCAATCAACAGAACCATCCTAGAAGAAGTTCAACCAAGGTGTTCCTTGTAAGCAATGGTATCTAGACTGCATCTTATTTATTTTGAACATGTTGTCAGGAGGGCCCATTCCTTGGAGAAGGACATCATGTTTGAGAGAGTGGCAGGTCAACATAAAAAAGGAAATCCCTCCACTAGATGGGTTGACACAATGTCCATAACAATGGGCTTAAACATAAACAAGATCATTTGCCTGGTACAGAATCAGAGAGTGTTTTATTCTGTTGTACATAGGGTCACTATGAGTTGGACCTAACTCAATGGCACCTAACAGTGAAGAACATATATACATCAAATGGATCTCCTATCAAAGAAAGCATTTATCTTCATATTTAGCATAGATACAACTCAGAGATAAATTAGCTGGATAGATAATAAGAGCTAGTTTTTATTAAACAATTTGTGTCAAACATTGTTCTAAGTGTCTCACGTCTTAATTCACTTGTCAGATTATGCCAATGATGTAAGCAGTGTTTTTATTCCATTTCATAGAAGCCTAAATGGAGGCACAGAGAATTTAAGTAACTTTCTCAAGATTATGTCACTAATTAAGTGATATAATCCAGGTAATGTGACTCACGAATCCATTCTCTTACACATTATGTGATACTTTAAGAAGCCAGAGTGCTTCCTGCTTTTTCAGTACTTGACGGTTTCATGTTCCATGGCCATTTTAGTGAAAAAATAGAAAGGGAAAAGGTAGAAGCTCCCAGGTTTCATCTGTTTATTTCAGAGTCTCATCCCATAGTGTCTGCCTCTGTATGAACTGTCTCAGATCAGTAAATGCTACTATCGTGCCTTATGTTTCTAATTATAATAATTGCTTCATGCTTGGAGGCCCACAACACTTGAAATGATTTTCAAACATACTGATTTTCTATACTTACAAATGATAGTTTAAATGGCAATTGAAATACAAACTTTAATAAAGCGAGTAGTATATGATTGGCATGGTGTATCAATTCTGATATTGGACAATTGGATGGGTAAAGATTTTTTGCCTTGATCTTATCTTGTTTTTGTTTTTTCCATTCTACAGTGATAATTATCAGTCATTACCCCGAGCACATGAAGATCTTTTTTCCCCTGCAGTATGCTTACTGAAGCGGGAATGTGAAGACTTATATTTTAGACATATTTTTACTAACATGCATTTAAATAGTACCAATAACCAAGCAAAGGTAGTATAGCTAGGAAAAGTGTAAAGTGGAAGTTAAATTAAGTATGACTTATGGTTTGAATGTGTATGCTTGAGTTCATGCATTAGAAATTCAATTCCCCATGCAACAGTGTTGAGAGATAAAACCTTTCAGAGATGAATAGGTCAGAAGGGCTCTGCCCTCATAAGTGGATAACATTGTCATCACAGGTCTGGGTTGTTATTGGAGAATAGGCTACAAGTTTGGCACTGCTTTGCTGTCTCTCCTATATAGCCTGTTTTGCACTTCTGCCTTCTGCTATGGGATTGACACAGTATGGGGACCCTTGCCAGTTTCTTGCTTCTCAATCTTGGACTTCTTAGCTTCCATAATTAGAAGAAGTAAATCTCTTTCCTACATAAGTGACATATATTATGGTATTCTTTTATAGCAGTACAAAACAGACTAACACAGCAAGAGGCCATAATTTATGTCAGTCATTCTAGTTAATCAGTAGTTGAATTTTGAAAGTGAAGTAATTGTATATTTGCCATAGAATTCCATTATTGGTGACTCACAGAGAAGATAGGTTAGTTATTAGGTGGCGTCGAGTCGGTATCCAACTCATAGAGACCCTCTGTACAACAGGGGAAACACTATTGTCAGTGCTTCTCTGGTGTGCATAGGGTTTTCAATGGCAGATTGATTTTTGGGAGGGGGTTGCCAGGTCCTTCTCCCAAGCCTACAGTTTCTGGTGTTCCCAGGGAGTCTCCCATCCAGGTACTAACCAGGCCCTACCCTGCTTAGCTTCCGAGATCTGATGGGATCGGATGCCACAGGGCTACAGCTGCAGGCAGACAGAGCAGATAAGCATTTATATTTTATTTGCTATGGTAGTTAAAACTTTTCATTCAAATTTTCATTTAGTACCAAATGATTTCAAAGTATATATTACACTTCTGTAAAATCCCTTAGTTTTAGACGGTCAGCTCTGTAGTCCATTTCATATTTTAAACCTGAAATATTAATGAATTTTAAATAAAATTTAATTGATTGAAATAAAATGGACATCAGATTTGTCTTTTTAATTCATTGCAGTTTAGCCAAGCATCTTTTGAAATCTTACAGTGTGCTAGGCACTGAATGTTTTGAACACTATTAGCAATAGGAAGTAGTTCCTGTATTTCTGAGCTTTTTCAAGTAGCTTTTTAAGGTCAAATTCATCAAATTTACTAAAACTTTGCCTTGAGAAATATCTTTCTTGAAATTAAGTGGCTACATTCTTCTTTTGAGTATATTCATGTCAAGTTTACAGAAATTATATTGAATGTAATGCTTTTTGTAGGTGCCCACAGTTTCTATGAAATTTTAGTTGATTGGTTTTCATAACAGCATTTTAAAGAATATTTGTTTCTTCCCAATTCCTTGTAGTATAGCTGGAAGGAACTCAAGTACAAAGGGGCCTCTCTGTTGAGGGAAAAATAAAAAAGCGAGTTAGAATGAGGCCTGGTTAGCTGATCGCAAAGAAGGAAGTCTGAGGGACAGAGTGCCAGAGGTGGTAGAAAGGAAGTCTCCAAAAGCCTAGAGGTCTGAATCCACACAGTTTTCTTTTGCTTTGCCAATCTATCCAATGTGACTGCCTTGAAATTTTCTATATAATTCAAAAAAACATTCATGACATAAGTTGTAAATTCTTATTATCTTTTTTTCTTTTCCTTCCTTCCTTCCTTCCTTCCTTCCTTCTTTTCTTTCTTTCTTTCTTTCTTTCTTTTTTTGATGGTACTTAGGGCTTGAACCCAGGGCCTCACACATACTTTACATGTGCTCTACCACTGGGTTGCATCCCTAGCCCATTTTTTATTTTTTATTTTGACACAGGGTCTTGCTAAGTTACACTGGCTGCCTCTGGCCACAAACTCAAGACCCACCTGCCTCTGTCTTCAGAGTCTCTGAGATTACCCCTGTACATTACTCTACCCAGTTCCTTATCCTTTAGTGAATTGACCATTTTGCAAGTAGGCTTGGCTTTTCTGTGACTGTATCCAGGAAGACTCTGATTGTCAAAGGGGTTCCAATGCAAATGGAAGATACTATATTATCTGTAACAAGTTTCAGGTAAAAAAAATTACATAAGTTAAATCTGAATTTCAACCCACTAAGGAGTGTAGTTATTATCTCTGTCTGACATCCCTACCTAATACTGGAAGGTTTAGAGAGGCTCAGTGATTTGCCCTTGATCAAAAGATAATGAAAATAGAGGAGTCAGTATTTTTCTCAGGTGTACTATCTATAAAGGCCAGTCAATATATTTCCATTAACCATATTATTTGTTATGTTTGTACATGACAGCATTAGATAATACCAAGGTTTAATCTTTTGCTTTTTCCAGCATAGAGCCCTCTTTGGAGTATCCTTTTCAAGCTTTTAAGTTTGTCAGGACCACAGGGTTTTCCTGTTTTATTCTTTTAGTTATCTTACCCTGGGCTGGGATTTAGCTCAGTTGGTAGAGCACCACTCTGCAGCCTCTGAGGTCCCAGGTTCCATTCCCAGCACTGCAAAAATGGGAGAAGGATGTGGCAATCCACTCCCCAGGCAATCCTGAAACAATCTGCCATTGAAAATCCTATGAGGATTGGACACAACTCGAGGGTACCTAACAACAACAAGTTATCTTACCCTAGGTTCTGTTAGTTCTCAAATTAAAGAGAACTTCTCATTAATGTATTCAAATATATTCCCTTCAAAGATACCTATAAGTGCTATATAAATTAACTTCTGTGTCTTACTATCCTGTTTTAGGACTTTACTTTTCAGAAATAGTTGTAAAACTTAAGTATTATGAATATAACATTTCTCAACTCATCTTAAAATATTTATTATTTACTATTTCTGTTACTAGGTATGGCTTCTAAAGTGGTTTAATTGCACCTCAAGACTATAGCTTTTTATTGATTTTATTTTTTGAAAGCTGTTTTATGTTTTTTAGTGTTTAATGGAGGATAAGTCACCAGTTACATAAGATACTGCACATATTCTAGATTTAAATGTTTAGTGCTTACTTTTGACAACTTACTAAAGAAGATCTATGTACCAGCTCTAGATTTATTTTTGAAATTGAAAAATTGTGCTTTTAAAATGATTATGAGTAGCTTCAGTTTGTATCATAGTATACCAGCACGAATACATTACTGGTGTCACCTTATGTGATGTTTAAAAATATTAGGTACTACAGTATTGATAAAATTCCATTTATTCCTGTGTTCTTATTCATTTAAATCTACAGCTAAGTCTTTTTACTGATACTAGATATTTCTTTTACATCACAAATCAGAGATTCTAAAACCATTGCACAAAAATGTATATGGAAACTAACAAAAATACAAATGGCCTCATTCATCTTTTAACCAGTTAAAGGGAATGAAACAAAATATACAAAATAGTGACATGCAGGATACAAAAACATTCAAGCCTTATTTTTCTTGTCTGACTTAGCTTGTTCTGAGTTTTATGTGAACATACTTTGTAGTAGTTAAAAAACAAAAACCCCAAAGTAGTAAATAGCCAGGTGGGAGGCTTATAATATAATCTTTGGCTTTTAGGTCTATCTCAGATGCATCTGAATTGAACGTTGAGATTATAGAGCGAATATTTTATAGTAGCTGTATTTTCTTCAGGTCTAGGCTTTCTTCTTTACCCTAAAATTGTGAATCTAATCTGTGTTCTGTTCAGCATTTTGAGTTTCTTAATTTCTATTTTATATTTTATGATTAGTCTATTTGCTATTTAGACCCTTTCTGAAGTAATTAGATTTTTTTAATCCTTTCCTTAGATTTTTCTATGAAATACTAGTAGAGTATGATGGTTTTTCTTCATCTAATTAGTTAGAGAAACTGTAATTGAACTCATGATTGAACATGTTTTATCCAAATTTGAACTGACAACTGAGGTTCTAGCTTTGGCCTTAAAAACCCAAATATTCCTAACCCTTCTTTGTAACATCCTTCAAATTAGGATTGGGTTTATTATGTAGCATATTAGAGCAAGGGCTATGTAGTCTTCTGTTTTCTCAATAAATATGATGAATATTGAAAAAAGAATATGATTTTTGTGTATTTATTAACTGTACATTTTTATTGAATATTGTATATGCAGGTGCAGCAATAAGTAAATATGGCTTAGTCCCTGTACTCATGATGATGTGGAGATAGATATAAAGCCAATATTCATTTTAATTATCATAAGTGCTTAAAGGAGACATCCAAGTGATTAGAAAGACCTCATCTGAGGGAACAGGCAAGGCTTCCCCAAAGAAGTGATATTTAAACTGAATCTTTAATGATGAATAAGGATTACAGAAAGAGAGTAAGGAAAACAATTTTCAGTGTGGGAAAATTAGAGCTTAATGTTTTAAAAATATATAAATAGAATCTGAGATGGAGGATGGTCAGAGCTAAGGATTCAAGTTGCTTAAACATTGCAAGGTTCAGAAAGCCATGAAAATAACAAAATATGGCAGTTTTAGAACCTTGCAGAAAATTAACCTTACTGAATCCAGTCAAATATCCTTGGCTACTTTGATTAAGGACAAAAGGAAGCCTGTGATGCACACTTGTAATCTTAGCTACTTGAGAGGCTGAGGCAAGAGGATCATGAGTTTGAGGCCAGAAGCAACAGGCACAAGTTATAACACCTTGTCTCTAAATAAAAATTTAAAAAGGGTCTGGAGTGCTGCTCAGTGGTGGAGCCCTTGCCTAGCATACATAAAGCACTGGGTCCAACAACCTTTCAGTACTCAAAGAAGCAAATAAAGCAAAAACAAAAAAGAAAAAGAAAAAAGCAGTATGTATAAAAACAAATACCTTATAAAACTAAACCATTAACATGATTGCATGTGAAGTGGAGGGAGTAATAGATCAAAATGTGAAAGATGTTTATAAAGAGCCACTGTGATGTCTAGTTCTCCATGTCTTTTAATAAACTGAGTAGTCATGATTCGGGCTGGGATTTAGCTTAGTTGGTAGAGCGCTGCGCTGCAGTCTCTGAGGTCCCAAGTTCAATTCCCAGCACCACAAAAACGGGAGAAGGGCCTGGCAATCCACTCCCATGGCAATCCCGAAACAGTCAGCCATTGAAAACCCCATGAGGGTCGCTATGAGTCGGATACCGACTCGATGGCACCTAACCTAACCTAACCCTAACCTAACCTAGTCATGATTGGGCATCTGACCTATTAAACCCAGCAACTTATAATTAAAGTGTTTGCTGGATAAATTTTACTCAACAAATTTAACTATGTCTATTCTAGGTAACTATGTGCTTGGGCCCTTTGGGTGACAAAAGAGGTTTTATTTGCTTCTTTTTAGACCCAGTTCTCACAAGGTTAAGTACGTTATATTGCTGCTGAATTTGTTAGCAGAAGGTTTAAAAATAGACTTTAGGATTTTTATTCCTTCTCTACTGTTGTCTTACTGTGGTGAAATGTCTTTAAAGTTTGTGGTGGTATTCTGGTAGCATAGGTCTTAATTAGTTGGATTTGTATACTTCAGAACAGTTATATATTTATTTCTTCTAATATTTAAAAAAAGGGAAAAAAGCTTGTTCAGATATAGAGAGGAGAAAACAAAACAAGCTTTCTGATAATTCAAAGCTGTCTGTAGCTACTCACTTGCTCTCAGCAAGTATTTATTATTTCTGTTGTGTGGTATTTGAGGGATATCCTTAAGAAACAAAAAACAGAGTCTTTGTGCTTGAGTTTTCAATATTGCTAGTGAAATGAAAGGTATGTACATTGTCACCAGACAGTGAGCTGGAAGCAGCAAGTATCCTTTTGAATTCAGGGTTGTTTTTTGTTTTGTTTTGTTTTTAAATTAAGGAGAGATTGAAAACACCTTAGTATTTCATTTCTGATACATTCTACGTGAATATAATATGAACGCTCTGAGTGTATATGCTATAGAACTTGTTGAAACTTCTGCAAATTATTTCACATCATTTACAGGTGTATATTATTTCCATTTTTACAGGAAAGAGTGAACAATGCAGAATAACAATCAGCTACTTATTTACAGAAATGTTCATAAATTGAAAATTATTGCTTTGACAAAAAGAGTAGGTTTATCATAGGAGTGAAAGTTTCAAAATACAATTATATGTTTTCAAAGAAACACTTAAAATTCATTTCAGTGCAGATGTCTAAAACATTTCCTGTAATGTATGGCAGATCCACAGAAAAATTCAATACCTTTAATGGATACCAAACCAACTAATCTTAAGTATGTGTCATACATTTTTTGAAAATTATATTATTTTTATTATGTAGTTGGAAATTTCCTCCTATTGGAATAACCAGATTTTTCTTTAAAAAGGCTAATACGTGGTGTAGAAGAGAAAATTGACCTAAGAGGAACCAGAATACATGTGGGTTTTATTGCATGAGTTTCAGCAGTGCACTTAATTCTTTTTACCGTTCTTATCTGCCTTGCATATCACTTGTGGTTATTGTGAGACTCCAATGACATATGTGATAATGCTTATAAGTTATAACTTGCTACATAATGTAAGGTACATTTAGTTTATGATAGCTAAGCTGTACATTGGGGCTGGGATTTGGCTCACTTGGTAGAGCGCTGCGCTGCAGTCTCTGAGGTCCCAAGTTCAATTCCCAGCACCGAAAAAATGGGAGAAGGGCCTGGCAATCCACTCCCAAGGCAATCCTGAAACAGGCAGCCATTGAAAACCCTATAAGGGTCTCTATGAGTCGGATACTGACTCGACGGCACCTAACAACAACAACAACAAGCTGTACATGTTTTTATCCTGTACAGGAATCAACCATATGCATGTCATAAAAACCAGATCTAAATTTCTCCTCTTGTTAAGATAACTTATTATTATGTCAAAGTAAGTGTTTGAAGCAAAATATATGCATATAAAAATACATTTTTATTCCTGCAACAATGATACAGTATTTGGTGAATGCAAAGGTATTTAATGATATAGTAAGGAAGACAACAAAATGTATTTGATTCCCTTAAAGTACATAGCTTTAGTTTTGCCTTTCGGGTACAAGAGAAAATGATTCATGGTGATCATTGGTTATTTATGCTATATATTTGGCTTTTCAACCTTGAGTTCTACTGTATCCACTGATGTAATGGCCAATGATGAAAGGGGTAAATTGAGGACCATGAATCAGAATTTTAGAACTTGGTTGAATCCTCCATGTGAGGAAGCCATAGATGAAATCAAGGTTAAAACAGAGGCGGGTGAAATGGTATTTTAATCTGGCTTGTTGACAATATCCAAAGACTCTGATCTGTCATGAATATGCAGCTACATAATCTTCTAGGCAGACCTTTGGCAGAATTGTGGTTCAATGTAATCAGTCTGGAACAAAATTCTTAAGGGATTTTCAAGTTTAGGGAATTACCATGTAAGGTGCTGTATTCACTTCCTAGGGGGAAACTTGGCATAATGTCAAGTTTGGCGGGGTTCAGGGCAAGAGCCTGTGCCAACAAGACTACTGAGTTTAAGACGTAGGACTGCAAAGCTATATCTAGACACTCCTTATGGGCAGTAATGGGGATCCTTAATATTTTGACTTCCCTGGTGATAACTGAGCCAGTGGATTGACAGTGTCAGTGTCTGGAAGGGGCTGTCTATAAACCTGTTTAACACACTAACAAAACGAAATGTGCATCCAAAATGTAACAAGTATCTCTGCTTGTCTGACTTACTTGAGGATTAATTGAAGTAACCAAGAAAAACTTGACAAATACCTCAAAGGGCAGTGAAACTCTTTGCTAGAAGTCCAAGAGCCTGGGGTCACAAGTGTTTTCATCTTATCTTCCAGTTGAAGGTTGGAATTCTGAGAGGTAGGCATATAAAGAAAGTCAAAGTCAATGGGTAGCTGTCTACCTGAATATTAAAGCGATATGCTATTAATAGTATTTCTTTATAACAATAACAACCAATTAATGCAATGAAAAAGGTCTCATTCATAATAGTAACAAGGTATGAATTGATTTGAAAAATTATAGGAGATATATATAATCTGCATACGTAAATTTATAGCACTTTGAAAGCTGTAGAAAAAGACTAGAATTAAAGACACCATAATTCTGTTGTTGTTGTTGTTGTTGTTAGGTGCTGTCGAGTCGGTATCTGACTCATAGCGACCCTCATAGGGTTTTCAATGGCTGACTGTTTCGGGATTGCCTTGGGAGTGGATTGCCAGGCCCTTCTCCCATTTTTGCGGTGCTGGGAATTGAACTCGGGACCTCAGAGACTGCAGCGCAGCGCTCTACCAACTGAGCCAAATCCCAGCCCACCATAATTCTAGATGGGATAAAGGCCATAAATATATGAAATTTCTCTTTTTAAATTTATATACTTAGTAGAGCATGGTGGTGCAGGCCTGTAATCCCAGCAACCCAGGAGGTGGGGGCAGGAGGATGGTGGGTTTGGGGCTAGAGGCAGCCTGCATAACTTAGCAAGACCTTGTCTCAAGATAAAAAGTACAAAATGGGCTGGAGGTTGCTGCACAGTGTTAAAGTGCTTGCAAAGTATGTGCAGCACCCTGGGTTCCACCCCAAAGTAACAACAACAACAAAAATCTATCTCTCTCTATCTCTATCTATCTATCTCTATCTATCTGTGTATCTGTTGTTGTTGTTAGGTGCTGTCGAGTCGGTGTCCGACTCATAGCGACCCTGTGTACAACAGGCGAAACACTATTGTCATTGTTTCTCTGCTCTTCATAGGGTTTTCAATGGTGGATTGATTTTTGGGAGTGGGTTACTGGGTCCGTCTCCCAAGCCTACAGCACCTGGTGTTCCTAGGTGGTCTCCCATTCATGTACTAACCAGGCCCGACCCTGCTTAGCTTCCGAGATCTGATGGGATCAGATGCCACAGGGCTACGGAGATTTTACACACACACACACACACACACACACACACACACTTATATAATTATACATATAATTATTAAAATAAAAAGCGGATTTTATTTCAATTTACTGAATTTAATGAAACTATTATGCATAAAGGAGGTGGGGATTTAGCTCAGTTGGTAGAGGGATGCCCTGCAGTCTCTGAAGTCCATAGTTGGATTCCCAGCACAACAAAAGTGGGAGAAGGATGTGGCAATGCACTCCCGTGGCAATCCACTCCCGAGGCAATCCTGGAACAGCCATTGAAAACCCTCTGAGAGTTGCTATGAGTCAGAGACGACTCAAGGGCATCTAACAACAACAACAACATTATGCATAAAAAAGGAAATTGGCAAGAATATAAAATACCATTTTGAGAACTAGGGACAACATTTAGGTAGTAGAGAACTAATCTCATAATAAGAGCATTACGATTTTAAAGAGAGAGAGAGAGAGATGTCATACATTCATGTAAGTGAAATTAAAAAGGAAGTCCAATAGTAGATTGTATTTTTGAGTATATATAAGTATTATATGAAATGGGATTTTTTTCAGTAAGGATATAAAATAATAGGAAAGAGATAAATATTGTAGTACCATTTGCTATATATTCCACCTCTAAATCTGGTGAAAAATAGGTCCATCACTCATGTTGTTGTTGTTGTTGTGTGCTGTCCAGTCATGTCCGACTCAGAGCGACCCTCATAGGGTTTTCAATGGCAGATTGTTTCGGGATTGCCTTGGGAGTGGATTGCCATGTCTTTCTCCCATTTTTTCGGTGCTGGGAATCGAACTCAGGACCTCAGAGACTGCAGAGCAGCGCTCTACCAACTGAGCTAAATCCCAGCCCACCATCACTCATACTGTATGCCAAATATGATACAGAGATTAAAAGTAAGCATCAAAGTGAAAACTTGGTAAGCTTCAGAGTAATTGAAGTGGTAAAAAAGAAAACACTAAGAAAAAAAATTTACAAGTTTATTACACAGGGGATTAATATTGCTGGTGTAGAAGCATTGCATAGAGCATGATGGAAATATTTAGGTTAAGGTAGATAAATGTTCCAAAAAATAGTCAGTACATATAAGTGGAAATAAAATCAGGAAAATTAGGGATACTTGAAAATAGCAATGGAGAAATGCAAATTGTGAAGATGAGGTATCATTTTCCATCTATTCAGTTGGAAATAATAAAAATGACATTATCTAATGCTGTGAAATTTGTACATTACTGTGCTATGCTGGTAGAGTTAAATCTGTTTGAAAAGCAATTTGACAGAATATACAAAATGTTTATACCCATTGACCCCTGTGCTATATTACTTTGGTGAATTTATCCTAAGGAAATTATCCAAAAGGTGGAAAAGTGTTTCCTTGCAGGTTTGTTTATACTAGTGGAAAATTGGAGTGGGCAGAAACCTTAATTCAATAAAGAAAGGAATGCTTAACTTATGGCCCATGTACTTAGGGGAATATCAGGTAGGCACTAAAATGACTTACATAGACTGTACAGAAACATGTAAACTTTCTTCAAATATAATAATTTCCGGAAGTTAGGTATGTGGGCATGACATATTCTTTCAATTATGTAAAATGTAATCATGTCATTAAATAGTGGATGACCATGTGAAGATTAGTTTCTGGCACTGTGGAATTTTTAATGCTTTTTTTTTTTAAAAAAAAATTGTCCTTAAAGTTTAGTTTTAGGGGACAGAGAGAAAATAAGAATGGGACAGATGTCTAAGAATAATGTTAGAAATTCTAACATATGCTGCTAATTAATAAAAAGAACTTTTCTTGATCATGTTCTATGGTCTAGGATCTAC
>VMDO01027701.1:0-24912 GCA_007922755.1 Pedetes capensis | reverse complement strand
AGAAACTTTTCTTGTAGTGGTCTTTGTTTCTATCTTGTTAGAACAATTACATGTGATTTTTAGTCCATTTGTATTGACCTCATTCTTATCTTCCCTCCCCCCCTTTTAATGTGATCTGACCTTTGAGTAGGATTTTTCCTTCTTGTAATTTTGAGTCAGCTCTCTCATATGAGTGAGAACATGTGTTGTTTCTCTTTCTAAGCTTGTGTTCGTTCACTTAAAATAATTTTCTCTAATTCCATCCATTTTGCTGCGAATGACCCTATTTCATCTTTCTTGATTGCTGAATAGTATTCCATACTGAACTTTGTAGAGATTTGTTTTACAAATGTAGAAACTGAACTTCACAGAAATAATTTTCCCAAGTTTTTTGGATGATCGTTCATACAGTATGATGATGAGTCAAACACAGATCTGTCTTCAGATATCAGCTTCTACCAGCTTCCTAAGGAAACTACAGGATGTGACAGGTGTCATTCACTGACATGTCTTCAAACTACAGGCATAGGGCCTGGGCACAAAAGCTATTCTTTGGTCACTAAGAGAAAAATCTACATAAAGACGTGATTTTTTTTTCTTTTTCCTTTTTATTTTATTTTATTTTATTTATTTTTTTTTTGCAGTACTGTGGGATGAACCCAGGGCCTTGCACTTGCATGCTTTGCAAGTGCTGGACCACTGAGCTGCACCCCCAGCCCATTTTTTAACTTTTTGAGACAGAGTCTTGCTAAGTTATACAGACTTCCTCTGGTCTCAAACTTGCAATCCTCCTTCCTCCACCTCCTGAGCAGCTGGGATTACAGGTATGCACCATCGCACCTGGCAAAGACATGATTATTATGCCTATATGGAATAGGTCTTCAATTCCTCCAGCAACTTTTTCTTCACAGTTGTTTCAGAGGCCAATATTCTTACTATCTCTTTCTCTCCTATAATTTGTAAATATTTAATAGCCACGATACATTAGGTGGGCTGGGATTTAGCTCACTTGGTAGAGCGCCACTCTGTAGTCTCTGAGGTCCCAGGTTTGATTCCTAGCACCTCAAAAATGGGAGAAGGATGTGGTAATCCACTCCCAAGGCAATTCTGAAACAACCAGCCATTGAAGACCCTATGAGGGTTGCTATGAGTCGGACACAACTGGACAGCACCCAACAACAATATATCAGCCTGCAGCTGTAGCACTGTGGCTTCCGATCCTATCAGATCTTGGAAGCTAACACAAGACAAGGGCCTGGTTAGTGCTTGGATAGGAAACTGCCTAGGAACACCAGATTCTGTAGGCTTGGGAGAAGGACCCAGCAACCCACTCCCAAAAATCAATCTGCCATTGAAAACCCTATCAATAGCAGAGAAGCACTGACAATAGTGTTTTGCCTGTTGTACACATGGTTGCTATGAGTCAGATACTGACTGGATGGAACCTAACAACAAAAAGAACATACATCAGGTAAATTTGAATTAATGTGCTAACTCTTCAGTAAAGTTTTCATTTTCACTATTGTTTCTGATAAGAATAATTGTCAAGACCAAAAGGTCTTAAAATATCCAGTAAAAGCATATTGTATTCCTGTTGCTAAGCATCAATTCATTTACAAATTATGATATACAATGAGGTGATTTCCCCCACATGCCTGCCAGCTTGTTGTGCTGTGGTGGCTTGTGTGTTCCTATGATGGTAAAAGCTATGCCACAGGTATCTCAGATGCCAGCAGGGCTACCTATGGTGGACAGGTTTCAGCTGAGGTTCCACACTAAGGGAAAGACTAGGTAGAAGAACCTGGCACATCACTCCAGAAAAAAATTAGCCACTGAAAACCCTATAAATAGCAGAGAAACACTATCAAGTATAGTGCCAGAAAATGAGCCCCCTAGCCTGGAAGGGATTCAAGAAACAACAGTGAAGAGTCGCCTCCTCAAAGGAAAATCAACCTTAGTGATAGGAATGGAGTAAAGCCCCTGGGACTTCCTTTTGCTGATGTGGCATAACTGAAAAGGAGAAGAAACACAGTGGCTGCAACAATGGGCTCAAACATAAAAAAAAGATCATGTGCACGGCACAGTTTCATTCTGTTGTACCTATTGTTGACATGAGCCAGACCCAACTTGACCATACCTAACAACACCATGAGGTGATTTATAATTAACATTGTGTCTTGCTGTAGTTTTGTTCTTTGTTTAGTGGTGCCGTGAATTGAACCCATGGCTACACCCGTGCCAGGCAAGAGATAGGGTTTTCAGTAGCTGATTGTTTCAGGATTACATTGGGAGTGGATTGCCATGTCCTTCTCCCAGTTTTTTGGTGCTGGAAATTGAACTTGGGACCTCAGAGACTGCAGAGCAGCACTCTGCCAACTGAGCTAAATACTGGCCTGACATTGTATCTTAGAGATGTGGAAATGAAGGTCTGTGATATTGCCCACAATCCTACGTTGTAAGTAGTGGAGCTTGGATAGCTGATGCCAAAGCCCTCATTCCTGGACCCTGTGTTTTTCTGTGATGCTTATGAGGGACAGTCACTGTCTCTTCTTTGCACTGTCATTGTTCAGTATTCAGGAAATGTGAGGAGCATTCTAGGGCAGGGAACTTTCCTAGAACTCTTGGAAATATTTACTTCCTGTTGACTCACAGGTGGTCACACAAAGTACAATTGCATGTATGTGCATGCACACCCCCACCCTCCCTAGACCCCACAGAATCTATGGAAAGAACAGATGAGCCTTGTGATTTTTAGAACCCATTCATTTTGTGAGATGACTTTCAAGAATGTACTGTATGTATTTCTATTTGTAGATGAGGTACATTTTTGTTGTTAGGTGCTATTGAGGTGGGTCACTCATAGTGACCCTACATACAACAGAACAAATTGCTCCCAGACTCTGTGCCAGGCACATGATCTTATTTATGTTTAAGCTCATTGTTGCAGACACTGTGTCAATCCATCTAGTTGAGGGTCTTCCTTTTTTTCATTGACCCACCATTCTCCCAAGAATGATGTCTTTCTCTAGGGATTGGTCCTTCCTGATTATATGTCTGAAATATGTAAGACGCAGTCTAGCCATCATTTCTTCCAAGGTGCACTCTGGTTGCACTTCTAGGACAGATCTGTTGGTTCTTTTGGCAGTCCATGGTATATTCAATATACATCTCCAGCACCATAATTCAAATAAATCAGTTCTTCCTTTTGTCTCCCTTGTTCAACATCCAGCTTTCACAACCATATTACGTGACTGAAAATACCATGGCATGAGTCAGGCGCACCTTTGTCTTCAATGTAACATTTTTACTTTCCAACACTTTAAAGAAATGAGGTATATGTTTTCTAACATCATGTTCTAAGTATAATACTTGGCTGGGGTTTAGCTCAGTTGGTAGAGTGCTGCTGTGCTCCCTCAGGCCCTAGGTTTGATCCCCAGCACTGCAAAAATGGGACAATGACCTGACAACCCACTCTTGAAACAATCCCCAAATAATTAGCCATCGAAAATTCTATGAAAGCAAAGAAGTACTGACATAGTGCCTGGCATGGCACAGGGTTGGGGAGAGTTTCCTTCTGTTGTACATAGGGTCGCTATAAGTCATACCCTACTCAAATACACCCAACAACAAGAACAAGTGTAAAACTTATGTCTCAGTGAACAAAACAGCATTTTTTATAAATAGCTACAGAATCAAATTCATAGCTAAGGAAATTCTAGGAACAATGTTGTGTGTATATGTGTGGACATGACATTTCTGAATTCAAAATTCTGCAAAATTTCTAAACTTTTCTACCAACGTTTGCTTGTATTTCTGGTCATACTCTAAGAAGGAACTCTGGGGCTATTTATTTATTTATTTTTGGTCATTTTTAATAGAGCATGGTTGTATTTATTGACAGTGTGCATTAGCGACAGTGTTTGATAAAAGTGAAGCTAATGTCTTGATGGAGTATGAGTCCACCTTGTTTATTGTACTATCATTATGTCACACCCTAAGTACAAACATTACTTCTTATAGTGTCATCTGAAAACATGGTATCTATATTTGTGAGATTTTAGAGATTTCAGCCAAAGATTTTGCAAAATATCAAGATGACATAACAGAAGAATAGTTCAGCAATAATATACTATACTGTTAAATATATTTATAAATATTTAGGAAAATGTATTCAGTCAAAAGATATCTTTTCTTTCTTAGTATTCAATATGGTTGTTGTTGTTGTTAGGTGCCATCGAGTTGTGTTGACTCATAGCGACCCTTATAGAGTTTTCAATGGCTGATTTTTTTGGGATTGCCTTGGGAGTTGATGTCCTTCTCCCATTTTTGTGGTGCTGGGAATTGAACTTGGGACCTCAGGGACTGTAGAGTGGTGCTCTACCAACTGAGCTAAATCCCTATAGTTAGAAAGAGATAAATCCTAATTCCAATCCTCACAGGGTAAGTATATTCCCTTATGAATCCATCTTTTCTTGGCTAGCTGATATAGATTTTAAAAAAAGGACAAAGATGAAACTGAAACAGATCCGTAAATATTGTGCTTTAAGATTTGGAGCTGAGAGCACCTCAGGGTTGTAGGGTTGTAGGGTTAATCTCATGTGGTTGAAGTTTTATGTTTTAGCCCATTACTGCAGTCACTGTGTCTTTTTTTTTCCTTTTGAGTCATGCCACATTAGCAAATGGAGGTTCCAGGGACTTTACTCCATTCCCTACTTTGAGGAGGCATCTCTTCCTCTGTTGTTTTTTGAATGCCTTCCAGGCTGAGTGGCTCATTCTCTGGTACTGTATTTGACAGTGCTTCTCTGCTATTCAAAGTGTTTTCAATGACTAATTGTTTTGGAAGTGGGCTGCTGTGTCCTTCTTCCTAGTCTATCTTTGTCTGGAAGCTCAGCTAAAACCTGTCGACCATGGGTGGCACTGCTGGTATTTGAAGTACTGGTGGCATCACTTTCAGCCTCACAGCAACACACAAGTCCCCACAGCATGACAATCTGACAGACACACGGGGGCTACTTTCACTAGAGGAAATAATATATTCCCTCTCTCCTGGCTGTTTCTCCCGAGCCAGATATGTGAATCTTTCCCTCTCCAAGCACTATTCTTCACTCATTCCAATCTCTAGGAGAGAAGAAACTGCTTCAATGTCTTAAATCATCACAATGAAGGTATATCTTGTTTCTTTAGAGGGAGGAAGTAAACAGAATTGTTGAAGAATGTAAGCAAGGAAATCAGGCTGGAACTGAACTTCAATCTCATTTCAGTATGCTGTGGAATACTATGCATGCCGAATCTCCCTTAGCTCCCCTTTTCACTTCACGTAAATGGGGATAACAGTATTTTCCTTAAGATGGGTATTTAAAAAAATGTAGAAACCATTATTATGAATACATTTAACACAATCCTTGAAGCAGAACCATCAGGTAGTAAACAGAAGCTCCTGTTACTTACAAGTGATAACCTCTTGATCAGACAAGACTGGTCTCAAGTCTTTGACGTGACTAACTTCTCCTTAATTCTTCCCTTTTTGCCCATCTGGAAGAACTGTCCCCACTGTTGACAACTCATTCATTTATTGCTTTGTTCATTTAGGTGCCCACGTAGAGGAAATGTCATGTCCTAGCTCTAGGTACTTTCTCTCACTCTGTCACGGCTAGAGAATTAATTACTGCTAAATTATTAATTAATAAACTTTAAAGCATTATTCTTTCCAGCCACTTATTGGCGTGTATGTAGGGGGAGGTGAAAGAGTAATAAGGAAGAAAGAAGGGTGGAATTTTTTTCTTTTTTTATGATTTTTTATTAGAAAATTTTAATGTACACCTTAATGTGATTTATTCTGACATGTTTTTCATTGTGACATTTCCATATATGCATTTTTTTGTACATTACACAGATAAGTTCCCCCTTACCCCCTTGTGCACTTCCTCCCCCCTGTCCCCCCCAACCCCCGCCAAAGACCTCTCTTCCATTTGCTTGTCTTTTTATGGTAATATTTTTCTATATATCCTTGGGTTCCAATTATGTGTAAGATCGAAACTTTTTCTATAGTGAACTTTCTTTTTACATTGTCAGTACTATTACATGAGTTTTCTAGCACACCTATATTAATACCATTCTTTGGTATTATTGGTGTTATTATAATTATTTTCAGGACTATTAAAGTTGGGCTGTTCAGAAGGGTGGAATTTTTAAGAGCTCCCTTCAGCTTCTAAGAAGTCCTCTATTCCCAAAGAGTAGAATTGCTGGTAATGGACCAGCCATGTGGGAAGGAAGCTATTCTGGTACAATACTACCTGCTCTTTTTTCCCACTAGCAAATCTGTTCCTAACATCTTGCCTGCTGCTTGGCCGCCAATAGCTGCTATGTCTCTTTTGTTATATGTGTGTGTCTATGCTATGTGTCTGCTGGGTGGGTGGAATATCAGGAAGACCAATGTGATTCTGACATTATGTCAAATACACTTAGCTGTTGGTAATTCTCTGTGATCTTGTTTGATTCTCACAACATTCAAGGGAGGCATTTTGTTGCCATTTTACAGAAGAACAAGTGGAACTTTAGAGAGGTATCATAGCTTGCTCTACCTTCAGTCACTTAGCTGGATGACAGAGGTCTTTCTGGTGCTTGCACCATGGCTTCACTTCCGGCAGCCCGCTCATACTGCCTGTCAGTCAATAAGTTGTGAAACATGATTAATCTCTACATTATCTTTCCTCCAATATTCACAAATGGAGACATTTTTAAAGTATTCGGTAGACTGTGATACTTCTAAGTCAAGCCTTGCAATCACTTTTCCCTCATTAGGGAGAAAGGAAAGTTGGAAAGGAGAGCTGGGTGCTGCCTGCACAAAATTCTGACTCTTGATCTACTGATAACCATAAAGATTTCATCATTTTCTGCTTGGGCAGTAGTGCTCTTCTCTGGTCCCCCTTTTGGTTAAATGAGGAAGGAGGGAGGTATATTTTATTTTTATTGTGTTTAACCATGTTTTCAGTATTTTTTTTTCTAGAATTTGACCGATTTTCTTTAGTACAAATTCTAGACCAGAGTTTATATCATAGTTTTATTAAGCCACAGGCAAAACAAACACCAATTTATGCTTCTGTAGGATGGTATACACTTGTTGAACACTTAAGAATGGGAAGGAGAAGGAAGCACTTATGACCTTTTTAATAACACTGTGCCTTTTAGCTTGGTTCCACGTATGCCTACTATTTTAATTTGTAAAATAAGTTCAACCATCTGATCATATTCAAGGCTTCAAGTTCTACAACATTATGTATAATTGTGAACTGATGAAATTACAAGGACCATAAAACATTGGTTTTTCAACTAGCACTTTTTATGGTAAAAAGAGAATGCACAGGGTCACATCTCACCAGAAAAAGAATAGGAGATTTTAAGTTAGAGGTTGCAGATGAATGGACTTGAAGCTGAATCCCACTAACTGACATGTTTGTCTTAGTTGGCTCCTTAAGTGTTTTGGGTTTCACTTGTACTAACTGCCAACATTTAGAAATCAATAAGTTTCACACACAAATCCAGATTTCCAGCCTCACTTGAAAGATTGCAAGTCTATAATACTGGGGCCAAGAGTAAAACCTTCTAGCTTCCATGGAGTCCACACTACATTTTGCCATTCTCCTCCTCTGGGAGACTTATTTTATTTGCCTACCCCTTGTAGGTATTAGAGTTTTTGATCTCATATTTAAGGAATAGTTTTCAGATTATATTTCAAACAAATTAAGTTTGATTCTGCTTTCAAGTTGCCTCTTACCTCCCACCATCCTGTGGGGTGGCTATTCAACAGATCAGGTTAGTGACCAGACTTGCTTCCAACAACCAAACAGCTGGGAAAAGACATAGGTTACTGCAGTGCAGCCAGGCCAGGAGGGCTTCTATTATTTCAGGCTTTAATCCTTTTGTTTCTAAACGATGTAGAAATTAGGGTAGGCAGCATCCATAGGAGGGGCTTCAGCAGCTAAAGCAAAGGAGATGCTTCAATATGGAAGTTGGTCAACATTTCAACAAACAGGGTGGTGTGTTGGTGCCTGTACATTGAAGAGTGCCCTGACCTGTACTTGAGGTGAAGTAGACAGTATCTTTTCCCTTGAACACACATTCCATTAGTGGGGCTCTGTGCATTTGACATATATCTTTGCATTAGCTCTGTGTGTGTGTGTGTGTGTGTGTGTGTGTGTGTGTGTGTGTGTGTGTGTAAGTATGCACATGGTACTTGCTGGATTTAAGTTTTACAATGGCAATATAGTGCATTGTGCAATATGGGAGTTGTAAATGGGATGAATTATTTATTCCACAGGTGCTTTAATGCTATGGACATATGACAAATGAAACCACAATTGGTTTCCTTTACATGTTTGATTTTCATATACTTTGGTTTCATACCAAAAGGAACCTAATTAACACTGTTGTGTAGAAACACCTCTGACCAAACACATATGGCATTTTAAACAAACAAACAAATGCTTAACCTTTAAAATTGAAGTATTACTAGGAAGAGAATTCCTGGATTTGCTAGTTGTCTTATCCTGCTGTGGACTCTAGCAGGCATTCTGTCTTGAGATACATTTACAAATGTACATGATAATTAATGCAGAACCTAGAAGAATTAGTCTAAAAATATACAGGTCATTTTTAGATCACTGGATATTGATGGTGCCCTTTATTTTGTGATCCTCTACTCATAATTTTGTTTTGGAGAATTTTCATGCAGACAGAAACAATGGGAAGAAATAATTATTAGAGAAAACATTTCTATTAGAGTAGTAGATTATGATGAAGGCCACAATTTTTGGGCTGAATACAAATTTTTATAATTACAGAAAACTCTTAATATAATAGTAAGATTCTTCTGATGAAATCCAATAAATGACTACATATTTGCTAAATGATATTTCACTCAAACTTTACATGTACAAGATTGCATAATACTCTCTAACTGAAACTTTTCAAGGAGACTTATTATTGAGTCAAAAAATTTCTTTCAGATGGTACTGTGAATAATAATTTGTACTTATGAGGTTTAAAAGACTATTCCTTTGTGAAACAATGGCTTTTTTCCTCTAACCTGACTGCCTTTTGTCTGAAAATATTGGTACAATGCACACCTTTAGTGAACTGACTTTATTAAATGAATCCACTGTTATTTTATGCCAAGAAGATATTTACATTCATTTTGAAATTCAATGATTTAAAAGAGAAAATGCTAGTAATTAATGTAAAACCTAGTTGTCTTTCAAATCTCAGAAGATTTTACCCATGAGTCACTATAAACACACACTTACATTTTACCATAAACTCAATAGGTCTATTGTATTTATTTTATTAAAGTGGCCTATGATTTCAAAGTCTAGATTGCATTTAAAAGTGGATATTTATCATGTTTCAAAAAGTGCAAAACATACTTAGGCAAAGGCATAAGAACAATAGTTCTGGAAAATGTAGGCTGGTGTTTCTGAGAGCCCTTACCAGGAACTAATTTTAGTTGAAGGGATCTAAGTATTTTGAAATCATCCTCTTTCCCCCACTCCCTTACACTCTAGAGCCTTACAGATGAACTCATCTCACAGAGCTTGGAATTTATGCCTATTACAAGTTTACAGGGAGTTCTTTAAACTTTATTTCATCATTTCATACCGTACTCAAGAGTTCTGCTGGGTCAGGGGTAGTTGACCTTTGGCATATGCACCAGAAATGGACTCGCGTGGGTGCAGCACCTCATGTATATCCCTCTTTTCTGACAAACATGTCACATCCTTCCTCTGTCCATCCCTCTTGTCCCCAGGAAGGCTCTGCTCCTGCTGAAGCCCTCACTCAGATTCTCTTCCTATTTTAGTTTGATCTGCAGTTGTGAACGTGGTAGGTGATAGATAAAATGAGCAAATTAAGGGCTGGTCCCCAAAACATTCGCATTAAAAGGAGACACTGGGAGCTATAAGAATCTTAAGGAAGTTTTCAAGCTGGAAGGAGAGCAAGGGGTGCTGTTTTTAGCCCTTGGCTCTTAGGGGATCTACTTTGTAGTGTTGCCCCCTGCTTGGCAGCCAAGACTACAAGAGTAGTTGTTGATATTACGTGTCATTGAGTCTGGTCCTACTATAGCCACCTTCATGGGATTTTCAAATGGAGTGGATTGCCACATTCTTCTCCTGTTTTTTGGGGTGCTGTAGATCAAACTCAGATCCTCAGAGTGCAGAGCAGCACTCTACCAACTAAGCTAAACCCCAGCCCAAGATTACAAGTTGTTATTAGGTGTCATCGAGTTGGTGTCTGACTCATAGCACCCCACGTACAATAGGCGAAACAGTATTGTCAGTGCTTCTCTGCTGTTCATAGGGTCTTCAATAGCTGATATGTTTTTGGGAGTGGGTTACCAGGTCCTTCTTCCAAGCCTAAAGCACCTGGTGTTCCCAGGCAGTCACCCATCCAAATACTACCCAGGCCTGACCCTGCTTAGCTTCCCAGATCTGACGGGATCAAACACCAGGGTGGTACAACTGCAGGCAAGATTACAAGTAGCTGGTTACAAATAGCTACCTTAGTCCCAAACTCCATTTTTAAAACCAATTCCTTCTACTCATAGATTCAATAAAAGCAATCTCACAGACATCAAACTCACTATGTTACTTATTTCCCAGGCATTCTATGCTTATTTTTCAAATAATGTTAGTTCCTATTAAGATTTCTTTTTATAGTCACATTTCTAGTTGTGTGGCCAGTAAGTGCAGTGCTCTTGTTTTTTTCTGACTTGTTTCCAAGGTATCAATTTGTCCTTAATTGTGCAGTCAATAACCAGATATAGTTCTACAGCAATACTCATCATGTTGTTGTTGTTAGGTGCCATTGAGTCAGATCTGACTAATCTTGATCCTCATATGGTTTTCAATGGCTGATTGTTTGGGAATTGCTTCAGGAGTGGACTGCCATGTCCTTCTCCCATTTTTGTGGTGCTGGGGATTGAACCCAGGTCCAGAGAGTATGAAGCAGCTCCAACTGAGCTAAACCCCAGTACCACTCATCATACAGAGAAGTAAATCCCAAATTCCTATGACTAATTCTGTTACTTTATTTTCTTTTACTGTTTTAAATTCATTTTTATTAATTTCAAGGATAAAATTGTGATGAATTTGAAACTATTCCTGTATATGTTAAGGTCAGCCATATTCCCATGGCTTTGGGGAAATGAGAAGGCTAGATTGAAGTATTGTTGTGTCTTGTTTCATTTGAAGCCCTGTCTGAGATTTAGACACTAACAATTTTCATAACCATATAGCATTTGATTTTATTTTAGATTTACCTATTTAATTTAAAAATTGTAGCATCTGATGTGTGTTTTCTTAGATTGCTCACGTTTTTCCTAATTATTTGTCCAAATCATTTAAATTTTCTTGAATTTTAATCAAACTTTCTAAGGGAGAAATGGCACTTCCTCCCAGTATTCCACCCTCAAAATGAGTTAACAAGATCCAGATTTCATCATGCAAGCCATGGATAAAATGTGTAAGAACATTTGGCCTCAGTATTTCCCACTATGGAGCACATCCAAGCTGTCTTCCTTGCTGTCCCAACATGTAGAAATAAGAAATAATATTTCTGTAATGCTTGACCACAGCCACTACAGTCTGGGAAATGAGCACAGAATTTCCAACGAGTTTGCCCAACTTAAGCATCGCAGCATTACCAAGGCATAGCTAGGTGAGCAGAGTACAGATGGATGTGCGTAGCAAGGCTGCGGTGAGAAAGAAAGTTTTTTTTTTTTTTGTGGGGTGGAGTGGTGTGAGTTCAGGAGGAGAGATTACCAAAAGACAAGAGGACTGTTGAGCATAAAATGAATTCAGAATAATCAGTGCACCAGCCTAGACTATATATATATATATATGGTGTGTGTGTGTGTGTGTGTGTGTGTGTGTGTGTGTGTGTGTGTACTCTGTTACACAGTCCAGATAGCCAAATGATTGTCACAGAAAGCTTCCCTTCATTTTTGCTTATCTCCTGTATTGGTTCCAACCTATGGTTTCCATTCAACCATGATTTGACATAGACAGCTGCATCCATTTTATTATAAAATAATTAAAACAACAACAACAACAGAAATCAGGATTTTAGCTGACAGAAAGATAGGCATTGAGGTCTTTATCTCCGACTCTACAATAGCATTATCAGCAGTATTCTTTCAGGCGCTTTTAATGGAAGCAGATTGATGGGGTGATAGGGAATATCACTGCCTAGGATCCTTTCTGGTTCTGTTGTCTGCTGTCTGTGTGACCTCAGAAAAGTTACTTTATTGCTCAGTTCCTTCATTTGAAATTAGGTGCAATAAGCACCTGTATCCAGGGGTTTGTAAGAGGATTAAATTAGTTAATACATGGAATTTGGCAGTTGTTGTTAGGTGCTGTGCAGTCAGGTCTGACTTATAGTGACCTGATGTACAACAGAACAAAACAAATCACAGTCACTCTTCCACCTGTTTGGCTCTTTGTTGAGAGGCAGAAATGTACCCAACAAAGATATATCACGTACTTAAACCTGCTTACCCTCTCCACGTGTAGTTGTTATTGTTCGGTGCCGTCGAGTTATGTCCAACTCATAGCACCCCTCATAGGGTTTTCAATGGCTCATTGTTTTGGGTTTGCATTGGGAGTGGGTTGCCAAGTCCTTCTGTTTTTGTGGTGCTGGAGATTGAGCCCAGGGCTTTAGAGACTGAAGATTGGCACTGTACCAACTAGCTAAATCCCGAAGTTGTATTTTTTCATTGTTCTGAAGGGAACTAGCCCCGTCTTTGCAGGATCTGTACCATATCAGGGAGAGTTCAAACCCAAATTAGCAAGGACACTCTGACTTGATCTCCTTTTCCCAAATTCACCCCTGTCTTCATAGTCCTGTGTTCTTTTTATTTATTTTTTATTGTGGTAAAATTTACAGAACATGAAATTTACTATTTTAGTTATTTCTATGTTCACAGTTTAATCTCATCAAGCACATTTGTGTTGTTGGACAACCATAATTACCATTCATCTCTAGAACTATTTTCATCTTGTACAAGGGAAACTACCCATTAAACAATAATTCCCTAGTTCCCCTCCCCCAACCATTAGCAATCACCATTCTATGTTCTGCCTACATGGATTTGACTGCCCTACGTACCCCATATAACTGGGATCATACAATATCTATCTTTTTGTGGATGGCTTATTTCACAGAGCATAATGTCTTAATCTTCAGAAATTCCATTGCATGTACTATTCCATTGTATGTATACACTGTATTTTGTTTATTCATTCCTCAGTAGGTGGATACCTGGCTTCTTTCCACCTTTAGGTTATTGTGAATATTGCTGCTGTGGACCAAAGAGTGCAAATATATGTTTAAGTTCCTGCTTTCAATTCTTGATGTTTATCTCGAAAAGTAGAATTGCTGGGCATATGTTATTTCTATTTTTAATTTTTTGAGGAATTGCTGTAGGATTTTCTTTAGTGGCTGTACCATTTTACATTTCCACCAGCCAGGCACAAAGATTTAAGTTTCTCCTCTACTTTATAGTTATGTTATATCCCCTTCCTGTAGCAGATACTTATTTCTGAATGGTGAGTTCAAGGTCAACCTTAAGACATGGCATGACCCAAGTGGGAAAAGGAATTGAGCAAACAGTTCTCAAATGAAGAAGTTCATAGGGCTAAGAAGCACATGAAACAATGCTCAGTGTCCCTAGCCATTAGAGAAATGCAAATCAAAACAACTCTGAGATTCCATCTAACTCTAGTAAGAATGGCCAAGATCAACAAAACAGGTAACAAATGCTGGCAAGGTTGGGGAGAAAAAGGGATCCTCTTACACTGTTGGTGGGACTGGAAATTGGTTCAACCACTTTGGAAATCAATAAGGATATACGTCAGAAAATTAAAAATAGAACTGCCATATGACCCAGCTATACCACTATTGTGAATATAGCCAAAGGGAGAGGAGTCATCGTACCACAGAGACACCTGCATCTCCATATTCAATGCAGCACTTCTCACAATAGCAAGGGTATGGAATAACCAGGGTGCCCATCAACAGAAGAATGGATAAAAAAATTATTGTATGCTGGGTGCAGTGGCACACACTTGTAATCACAGCAACTCATGAAGCAGAGGCAGGAGGATCACAAATTCGAGACCAGTGGCAGTCTGTGTAATTTAGCAAGAACTTGTCTCAAAAAAGTAAAAAAAATGAGCTGAGGGTGCAGCTCAGTGGTACAGCATTTGCAAAGCATGCAAGCGTGAAGCCCTGGGCTCAACCTCCAGTACCACACAAAAATATTATTGTACATATACACAATAGAATACTACTCAGCAATAAAAATGAAATAATGGCCTTTGCGCAAAATGGATTGAGCTAGAGAACATCATCTTAAATGAATGAACACAAGCTCAAAAGAGAAATACAATGTTCTCACTCATGTGGGGGCTGAGTCCTACTTAAAGAAAAATCCTATACATAAGTTGTTATATAAAAATGCACAGTTAAACTTAGCGAAGATGGGACAATATAAAGAGTAGAAAGAAGGAGGGAGGGAGCTAGAAAAGGGAAACAACAACTGTGGAAGGTGGGATGGGGAGGAGAATCAATTAGAGGGTAAAAGGGGAGAGGAAAATTGCAATGTAAACAACATGACTTCATGAGTACATTGGAAAAATAGGGGAATACAGCCCAAATGTGCATTTGTGTTTTACTATCTATTATTCAAAAGGTTCCATCAACCTTGCAAGTTGATAAAAATGTAACCAAAAGTAATGTAATAATTGCATAATTGAGAAAAACAATGCTGCACTACTCTGTACTCCACCAACATTTAGCAATAAAGGGAGAAAAAAAAAGATAATGTGTGGCTAGTGAAAATTTACCCTGAGAATTCTACAAGACTAGGGAAATATCTCCATAATGTATGATTTGTTAGGCATATTGAAAGCCCTAATCCCCTTTGTTTCAAGGAAAAGAAGTTTGATCCCTTCTAGCCGGAGAGATTTAATAGATGTTAAAATGATTGAGACTTGAGCTTGAAGAATTACAGAATTTTAATACCTCACATAAAACAGCCAAAGCAAGTATACTTAAAAATTCTATACAACACAGGAGGATGAAATTGGGAATAAAGAACCATTAAAGTGAATCTCTTATGTGGCATGAAAAGAAGGTGGTTGGGGAACTACTTCAGGGCTGTGTTTTCCAAATTCTGTAGTAGATCTATGAATGGGAAAGGAGCTTGATATATCTCTCAGTTCTTATGCCACTGTATGAGGTCTCTGAAATCTGAGGATGTTAACACTGGTAAGAAGATGCGACTGCTCTTTGAAAAGAAAAATTGGGGACTTGATCTACACAGCTCCAGAGACTGACAGTGGAGAAAGTGATTTGCGAAGTTTTATACTAGGTGTCCTATCTAATAGCCTGACTATTACTAAATATTTTGGAGACAAAGCTGTCCTATATTTTCTGATGGGCTTATGGCAAAAGGAAAAAAAAAAAACTAATGGCAGGTAGAGTGGAACCTACTCTATTTCCCCAGCTTCTAGACAGCCTAAATGTCAGGATGCAAATTATACGTATGTCATTGGGTGAACACCTAGCAGAATTTGGCTGAGTATTTATGTCCTAGCATAGTAACAGTGAATGTGTTGATGTTAGAAGCCCTAACTCATGGAGTTGGGGTCCCTAGACTTACCACAAGAGAGAGGGTGAGCCATCAGATGGGATCCACACAGCCAGCCTCTTACCCTGGGGTCATGGATGTCCTTTTCAAGGAAGAGGAAGAAGAATAGTGTTCTTTAAGATCCTTCTGCAACCAAGTGTGGTGGCTCAGACCTGGAATCCCAGCAATCGGGAGGCTGAGGCAGGAGGATCACAAGTTCAAGGCCAGAGGCAACCTGTGTAATTTAGTGAGACTCTGTCTCAAAATAAAAAGTAAAAAACGGGTTGGGGGTGCAACTCAGTGGTAGAGCACTTGCAAAGCAAGCATGAGGCCCTGGGCTCAATGCCCCAGTACTGGAAAAAATAAAAGTCCTTCTGCCATCACTTGTTGTTGTTGTTGTTGTTGTTGTTGTTAGGTGCCGTCGAGTTGGTATCCAGCTCATAGTGACCCTGCATACAACAGGTAAAACACTATTTTCAGTGCTTCTCTGCTGTTCATAGGGTTTTCAATGGCAGATTGATTTTTGGGAGGGGGTTGCTGGGTCCATCTCCCAAATCACACTTTTACGACTCCCAAATTGCCCAAGTATGGCTTTGCTTCCTTTGAGGTTGTTATAGGTATTATTTTACTGCCTTTGGATTGAGATGACTCAATGAGTTATCACTTCACATTTATAATTTATTTCTTCCAATCAAATCTTTACCTACCCAAATCAGTTTTTATTTCTAAAAGTAAGTTTTAGTCCAAGTCTGTGTTCCTAAAGCTTGATCAATCCAGGCTTGTTATGTTACCTCACCACTTTGGTTTGTCTTTTACACCTTATTTGAGGAGGTTGCATTCACCTAGTTTAGTTGTGAGATGAAGCACCCTTGCTCACAGGAGGCAATTCGTGAACCCTCAAAATACCTGTTATTTAATCAGAGAAATTAACTTCTGGAACAGAATACATTCTTCTCTTCAATCAGAGGTTCCTTTGGCATTCCCCAGCCACCCAGGTGCTGTGTTCCAAAAGCAGATTAGCACTGACAACAATTAGTCACCTGTTTGAATTTTTGACAGAAAAATAAAAATGAGCTTCTGTTTCCAGGAAGTCCAAAATTCATCTCTCTTGCTCCCAAGGTTTTCTTTCCTCCATATCCGTTCTCAGTTTAATATAAGATTGTTGATTTAACCATGACGTATTTCAAGCTAAAGGCAGAAATGAATTTTGCATTAATAAATTGTTTGGAGATGGACTCTGAGTGCCTTTCATTATGTACGAAGGGCAGCTATAAAACATGTTTGGTGGTCTCTCCATCACTGCTACCTGTGGCCCATTTGTGGAGATGACATCTATCAGTGTGACAGAGAATATTAAGCAAGTGATAGACAGTTATTAGCTGAAGCCCTGATGTATTTACACCATGGGAAAATGCTCTTGGTATTTTCTTTCTGGCAACTGGTCTGCTGTTCATAATTTGATGGAAAATTGATTAATCACACATTTAACTCAATGCAAGATCTTCTGCACTGTAATAAATTATGGCCATTAATCAATAAGTACAAAGTAATTCCAGGAGTCTGGAGACATGCTGGTTCCTAATAGAAAAACTTGCACTTAGGCCTTCCTGCCAGTGACCACTTCATCTGAGGAATTTTGCACCTGCCTCAATCCAATTAGATGACATAATTAATGAACTTCAAGGTTCCTGATAATTTGTTATACAAAAGAAGGAATGTTTTGGCACATCCATTAAAATCTGATGCACAATACTTTGCAGAAAAGGGAAAAAATAATGAAGCAAAGCAACAGAGGGACTTATGTTGGGAATCTTGGAGTTCAAATAAACAAGGAAAGCTATATTTTTACTTCGTGTTGGGTGAGGATTCAATTGCATTCATTAAAAGAATCCAACAGGGTCTCTTTTTTTTTGTTCCCATTATAAAAGTAAACTCGGCCTGGGTACAAAGTTTCATTCCATCTTATTTCTTCTATGATTAATTAAATGGTATGATTAGAATAAGTATTCCGGAAGTATTGTTTCAGAGGCAATCTAATAAATGTTTCCTTGGTTAAGTATCGGTTACAGTGTTGCATATCACAGTCATTTTGCACCTGTTTTATGCAGCTAACAATAGGCTCTCAACAGATTTGAGTGAGAGAAAGTCTAAGAAGATAAAAGGAAAACCAGTTTGCTGCTAATTCTGTCACTAGCAAATGTCAGGAGTAGATTGTGTTTAGAGACTTTGAAAAACAATTAGCTATGGATTATAGGACTAAAAGCCCTTTCCCAACTGTACCTGGAAAATACTTTGCCCGTTTTAATGCCTTCTAAGCTGTCACTGAGCTTGAACTTCAGTCCTAGTGATTAATGAAAAGCTGCAGGGCACAGCTAGAAGCTAAAGTCTCAATTATGAAAAAGCAGTAACTAGTTTAATGTGCTGATGCTTTTATACTTAAAGTGACAGCTATGAAAAATGGCAATATTTCCAATCATGCTTTAATAATTTATCATTCATTTATTGGCATGTCCAATGTGCTTTACTCCCACTGTTCTTTTTGTCTTTCTTGGCTCCTGGTGTTATAATACTGAAAAAAACAAAATGGTCGGGTTTCTTAAAAAGCAGATCTTCCCCCTTGGAATCAAGGGCTCAAAAGTACGAAGATTATCTATCTATCATCTATTTATATATCTGTGAATCTATCTATCACCATGTAGCTACGTAATTTCCAATGAGGGCCATTATATAGCAATAAGAGTTTTTGAAAAGCATGTAGTACAGTACCTGCTGTCCAATTCAAGTTCTTAATTCCTGGCAGACACTTTGAATTATGTACCTTTGATTACAAGAGAAACTAGCCGAGCAAGGTTGGGTGAAAGGATCAGCTTATGTCTACCCTTGCCAAGGGGAAATCAACCCAGTTGCAAAGACAGTGAGTCAGTATAAGCAACTTGTTGTTGCTGTTGATGGGTGCCATCAAATCGTGTCTGACTCATAGTGACCCTCATAGGGTTTTCAATGATTGATTGTTTCAGGATTGCCTCGGGAATGGATTGCCATGTCCTTTTCTCATTTTTACGGTGCTAGGAATTGAACCTGGGACCTCAGAGACTGCAGAGTGGCACTCTACCAACTGTGCTAAATCCCAGCCTTTATAAGCAAGTTACTAAGCAGTAAATGAGGAAGGGGGAAGACACATTTTTGAAGGTAGTGGTAGCACAGTATAAAAGTGTGTAGGTTTAATTTTGCATTTTAAATTTCAGCAATAAATTATTTGATCAATGGTGATAGTCATTCCCTCAGTAAAATTTTACTAGATTGTATTAGACTTTGTTTGCCCTGCTGTGTGTAGGGTTTACTATAGTAACTGGCACAGTACAAATAAGCAAACAAATTAATCCACCAATCTGGGCTGCTATTTAATTTCAGTCAACTTTCTTAATATTGATTGAATGCCTACCACACACTCAAATATAACTTTACACAATGAATGAAGGAATTTGCACAGCATATGTGTATTTCAAATTGAGATTATAGGACAATAGCAAAAAGTTTTATATAGGTTCTGTGTTAAATGAATCATTAATATTTTTCACTGTACTTATGTGGAATAAAAGCTCAAATAAATATATTTAATAGTTATTAAATTGCAACTATCTAGGATTTTACCAAACTTGGCTTTTAAAAATAGAATACATTATTGTTATTCTTGTTAGGTGCCATAGAGTTGTGTCCAACTCATAGCAACCCTTATAGGGTTCTCAATGGCTAATTGTTTTGGGATTGCCTCAGAAGTGGATTGCTACATCCCTCTCCCATTTTTACAGTGCTGGGAATCAAACTCTGGATCTCAGAGACTACAGAGCTGTGCTCTACTGACTGAGCTAAATCCCAGCCCAGAATAGATTCTTAGTGCTCATGAAATGTTTATTACCAGTATGGATAATATCTAAAGTTCATTTGTTGCATAGATGTTTTCCTTTTCTTTTTTAACATTTATATACCATAACAGTATATATAACTTCACAGTAAAAGAAATGCAGAAATTATTTTTGTGGGATATAGGAAGAAAATATACAATTTAAATGATGCCTTTCTTATAATCTGGTCATGGGTAATATATTTTATTTCTTTAATTATTATCATGAGTGGTGGTAGTTATTGGGCCTCTAAGATTTCAGATCACAAATTCATAAATGCAGATATCTACGGTGAGGTCATAAAAACTGAAGCTTCAAAACAGGAGGCAGTTTTGTTAGTAAAACACTCAAAGAATGACTTTAGTATGCACTTCCTGCTTATTTTTAGAAGGTGAATTTTGTAGCAGTACTAATACTTGTCACACCATATGGATTTTGGCTTTTGATAAGATATTAAGATGTTGTGTGGGTCCAGTGGCAGTAGAAGCATGTCACTATTTCTTTGGTAATAAGTATGTTTGGTCGACTTCTATAAATAGAGAAGACAGATAATAAGCTTTTCAAAGGATTGAGTTTACTGGAATTGCAAAAATAGAACTGGTTGGAAACTTTAAGTCCAGCAAGCTATATATATTTTTTCCTTAGGCAAAAGAGTGAAAACAGAATTGTTGTTTGGAGAAAGCAGATCTTAAGTGCATTTTGAAAAAACTGCTGCAATGTGGAAATACTGGATTAATTATATGGAATTATATGGGAAGATGATGCTCCTTTTGGGCAATAATAATTAGCCAAATTATGGCATTGGCTAATTTTCTTTCTGATATTATTTTCTCTGTGAAAAGTTAGGTAAGACAGTATGAGCCCATGTTTATCCCATTGGTTATTTTTTTTCTAGGTCTATGCAAATAGCTTATTCATGAGAGTCTCCTTGCTTTATGGGCTCAAAGTGTTAAATACTATATTATCTCACTTAAGTTTTATATACCTAGGCATACCTTTGTTGATTTTTATATTTTAAGGATATACATTTCTTCTCATGCTATTTATCTAGTAACTTTACTTCCAAGATACCTCAAATAACTGTCCAAGAGTATTATTAAATTTTAAGTGGGTCACATTCAACCTTTATTATGGTCAGACCCATTCCTTGAGCATCACCTGTGTGGGATCTTTGACAGTTCATATGTTTCTACTCATTTTCTCTAAAGCTCTGTGCATTTTCTAGCACAAACTAAAATATGCTGGGCTGGGATTTAGCTCAGTTGGTAGAGCACCACTCTGCAGTCTCTAGGGTCCCAAGTTTGATTCCCAGCACCACAAAAATGGGACAAGGACATGGCAATCCACTCCCAAGGCAACCCGAAAATAGTTAGTCATTGAAAACCCTATAAGGGTTGCTAGGATTTGGACAGGACTCAATGGTACCTAACAACAACAACAATTAAAATGTACCACAGGCGTTGCCCTGTTCTTCTCTGTAAACACTGATCAATCTAGACAAATGTCCACAGACATTTTCTTACATGTGTGGGTGCACATTCACACCACACATATATCCCTTAAATACATACATACACACACATTGTTGTTAGTCACCATTGAGTTGGGTCTGACTCATAGTGACCCACAAAAGGTTTTCAATGACTGACTGTTTTGAGATTGCTTTGGGAGTGGAGTGCCACATCCTTCTCCTATTTTGTGGTGCTGGGGATCAAACCCAGGTCTTCAGAGAGTGTGAAGCAGGACTCTTCCAACTGAGCTAAACTAGAGCACATATATACACACAAAACCCATGCTCTGTTTTGGGTGTGAACAGAATTTCAGTCCTTTAATTAGGATATCAAATTTTGGCCTCTTGTCTAGTCTACTCCCATGCAGAGCTTAAAGAAAAGTTATATTCCTCCTAATAATTTCCTTGCTTGTTCTTGAGAGAAGAGAAGGAAGAATGCTTTGAATCAAATTGTATGGAGCACAGTGAAGAGCCACATATCCCCTGGACAGCAGAAAACAACTCTAAGATCTTTGGGTAAGGATGAGGTGACGCCATTGTACAATGTGGGGGAATTCTGGTATTTTCAATGAACCTACTCCAGATAGGGGTATTTTCCTCAGAGTTATGAGGTAGCTTGCCCAGATCCTTTTTGGCTAGGTCAAAGTTAAAATGTGGGATCCTTATCAGAAGCTTGGGCTACTAGGTCCAGCTACAGGATTTTCTTATCTTCGTTTGTATGGTGGGGTCATTTCTCCAACCCCCTTGTTTTGATACCTAATTCCTATCATGGCAGATAGTTTTCCTTTGGGAACTATGTAAGCAATAATAGAAAACTTTTTGCTAGCATCCTTTCAACATTTTAGGTGGTCTACAAATATAAGGTCTTTTCACAATAATGTAATGATAGCATGATGGTTATGATCATAATGATGGCTGCAATTTCAAATGTGTGTATTAATTTATTAAATAGAATATTAGTTTACTAAAATTTCTCAGCAACTCTGTGAATTAGTTGTTACTATCCTCATTAGGTATGTGGGGAAACTGATGCACAAGGTGTTTAAATGTCTTGCCTAAATTCATATAACTGGTACGTGACAGAGCCAGGACTTGTACATGGGCAGTCTTACACCAGAGTGCTCACTCTTAGTTGCTATGCTATGCATATTTTATCTAGTATGAATGACTTTCTACTTTATCACATAGGTGAAACACAGGAGAAATGAGGTCATCACAAAATAGCTGCTGTGACAATGTCTCTAGCAACTGAATGTTTTATATAATACTCTAACATAATTTTTCCTCCCCCCACATAACCTATTTTATGCTAATTCCTTGTTTCTTGATCATACATGATGAAAAGGATACAGGAAGCTCATCAAGAGTTTCATAATAACGTTATTTTGGTACCTGGTGGCAGCCATGTTTTTATTTCTGTATTATTCATTGGACTCCTCTTCTTCATTGTGTTTCTACTTCAACTCACATGATATCCAAATTGAAAATGAACATAATTTTTTGGCAATTAACTGTGTATTTCTGTACAAAGTACTTCTTTCAGGTCACCTATATCTCATGTTTCAATTATTTCTGTACAAAGTACTTCTTTCAGGTCACCTATATCTCATGTTTCAATTTAGGTTAATATATAAACTTTCAACTTTTGAATTTTCCCATATTCGAGTTTTATGTTTCCATTCCTGGTTCTGCTTTTAGATCTTTGAACCAGATGCCAAATTTCTAAAATTCTCTATACTGCTTACTTCTGTTGTTTTTGGGTGCCATTGAATCAGGTCTGACTTGTAACAACCCTGTGTACAATAGAATGAAACACTCCTGACATTCTGATTGCCTGGCAGTATGTCAGTGCTTCTCTGCTATTCATAGAGTATTTAATGGCTAATTGTTTACAAAATTGTTTTGGGAGCAGACTGCCAGATTCTTCTCCAATTTTTATGGTGCTGGGGATCGAACCCAGGGCCTCAGAGAGCACACAGAAGCACTCTACCAACTGAGCTAAACCCCATACTGCTTACTATTTTTCTATGGTACTTGGGATTGAACCCAGGCCCTTGCACATACTTTGCAAGTGCTCTACCATTTGCTGCACCCCAAGACCATTTTTCTTATTTTTTTGAGTCAAGTCTTTCTAAATACTCAAGCTACCTCTGCCCTCAAATTCCTGATCGTCCTGCCTCTGCCTCCCAAGTCCCTGGGATTACAGGTCTGTGCCACCACGCCCAGTTTTAACAAGTTTAATTTGGGGAATTATTTGCATATTTTATAGAGTGGTTTCATCTGCCCATCTTACATGTTCTTTTCTTAAATTCTCTGATTGTCATACTTTTTTTCATTTATATACTTCAGAACCTTAAGATTCTAACATCTAGGAAAACCATTTAAAAATTTAAACACAGTGTGTCAAGCTATTAGAAAATAGATGCATTCTTAAGACATCCCATATTTTCCAAAACCTCTATCATAAATTTTCACTCAAGGGAGAAGAGTTAGAAAATGGAGGTTCTCAGACCTACAATAAGAACACTATTTTCCATATGAATTTAAATAAGAAAATAGTTGTTATTGAAAGCTATGGTAATGAATCATAAAATAAAATCTTGTAATGGTAATTAAATTGAGATTGAACCAAATTCATTGGGTTTATTGATCATCAAAACAAATAGCTGCATGGCTCACAATGATCAACAATAAATGGAAAAAGCTGTGTTGAGAAGGCATTTGCTACAATAGAACAGGTGTTTATACCTATACTAGAGCAAAGCAGGCTGGGATTTAGCTCAGTTGGTAGAGCGCTGCGCTGCAGTCTTTGAGGTCCCGAGTTCAATTCCCAGCACCGCAAAAATGGGAGAAGAGCCTGGCAATCCACTCCCAAGGCAATCCTGAAGCACTCAGCCGTTGAAAACCCTATGAGGGTCGCTATGAGTTGGATACCGACTCTACGGCACCTAACAACAACAGAGCAAAGCAGCTTTAAAGAAACTTTTTTCTTCTTTCTTTTTTTAAAGAAACTTTTTGATTGTCAGTTATGTTGTAGCCAATTGTGGTACATATTGCATTTCTTAATTGATATTTAGAACTGAATGAGTAGTGTCTTTTTTAGAATTGGCATGTATTAAGTACATAAAGTAATGGGCTTCATTATGACATTTCCATACATACATATAATGTTCTTTGATCATATTCACCCCCTCTGTTATCCTTGTTCCCTCTTTTTTGTGTTAACATCCTTCATAGTCCATCTTTTACTTCATGTCTTTTTTTCCCCTTTAACTCCCTAGATGATAGAAAACATAAGATATTTGTCTTTGTAAGACTGGCTAATTTCACTTAACATGATGATTTCTAGTTCTATCCATTTTCCTGCAAATAATATAATTTCATTTTTCTTTATGGATGAATAATACTTCATTGTGTGTCTAAACTACATTTTCTTTATCTATTCATCCATTGATGGGCACCTAGGCTGATTCCATGATTTGGCTATTGTAAATAGTGCGCTGATAGACATGAATACACAGGGAATCTTTATAGTAAGCTTTCATTCTTTGAGTATATAGGTGTTGGGTTTTTTTTTTAATAGTTTAAGAAAGTCAGCCTTTACTAGCTTATATGAAGGAAATGCTGCATTTTTTTATTATTTTATTTTTTTTATTAGAAATTTTTAATGTACATCATAATGTGATTCATTTTGACATGCTTTTCGTTGTGACAATTTTCATATATGCAATTTGATAAGCATTATTCATATAGGTTACCCCTTACCCTCCTCTATGTTTCCCCCCTCCCCCCTTCCTATCTAAGTTTCCCATCCAAGTCTTCTCTATCTTTTACTATAT